>MDKF010792981.1:0-15147 GCA_026770625.1 Nicotiana glauca
TTTGTCATTTTCTTTAATTTTGCTTTAAAACACATTGCTACCTAATTAATATTAAGAATGAAATAAAAATCCTAAGTGCATATTTTGTATTTTTAACACGAGTTATTATGCAACTAATTAATACGACAAAATGTAACAAAATTTCTAAAAAATTGTAGAATTATTTAATTTGCAACTTTTGGAATAATTTGCTTAGGGCAAAAATCACGTGCTCACAAAGGCGACATACAAAACATGTATAGCAAGTTGGGGAAAAGCACATAACAAGCAACGGCTCAGATATACCTCCTTTAAATAAAGAAGCACATAATTAGCATGACTTACACATATTGTTTAGGGTTTGATTAAATACTAAACATGAAAGGGCTTAAAGGTTGAGACAGACTGAT
Organism: Nicotiana glauca; assembly: GCA_026770625.1. Classification (NCBI taxonomy): domain Eukaryota; kingdom Viridiplantae; phylum Streptophyta; class Magnoliopsida; order Solanales; family Solanaceae; genus Nicotiana; species Nicotiana glauca. Next base: position 390 of record MDKF010792981.1, read on the forward strand.
TTATTACATAATTTAGATAAGAAGCCCAAATCAGGCCTGCCTGCTGGTTGCAGTTAATACAATAGATTCAGTTTATAACTTTACCCTAAGTCTTGCCTAAGTGTTGGAAAAGGATCCTATAGGCATATTATCTACTGAATTCATAAACTAATGACATAACAAGGTCAAAAATAAACTGAATACGTACTGGTTAAAAAGGGTAGTCAGATTATTAAAAGAAAGGCAAGTTTTAATAAAGGTTATAAGTTCTGCAACTGATAGTAACCATTATTACTGATTTTAGCTTTATGCGTGAATGAAGCGATTCAGGTTCAATTAGGAGTTCCTATAGGCATAGTCTTTAGGTGTTGTTGATTTTAAGCCTTTGCAGATATAGTATAAAATGCAAAAGACTCGTTTTAAACCTATGAACATGATATCTAGATACAGGATTTTATGAGCATGATATCTAGATATTGAATTTGTTTAAGACCTATGAACATGATATCTAGGTGCAAAGATTTGTTTAAGACCTATGAATATGATATCTAGGTGAAGTTGAATGTTTAAGACCTATGAACATGACATCTAGGTGGAATTGAATGTGCAGATTTGGAAAATCCTGTAGGCATGATTTCTATATGAATATAGTAGTCCTATGATCATGATTTCTATATGGATGATGGGCATACAAAATTTAGAAGGACCTATAGGCATGATTTCTATATGCATTTGCATATGCAGAATTCCAAATACCTATAGAATGATTCCTAGATGCATGCAGATTTTAAAATACATATAGGCATGATTTTTATATGCATTTGAATGTGCAAAATTCAAAATACCTATGGACATGCTATCTACCCTTTTTGCATACATAGTTACCCTGCTCTTTTTTCACTAACCAACTCCAAGAGTTTATTACAAATTAGTACATCCCGGAATAAAGCAAAAATACATCAGAAAATCTAAATAAAAGTACAACCAAAGAGAGCCTGATTCAGACTTCATGTCTGAAATATGAGATAAACCAACTCCAAGAGATCATGATCTAAAGCCTTTCTTCCATTTGAGTGTGTCAAAGTTCCCTAAGTGCCTCAATGGGACTCCGGGCAATGCTCACACCCAAATGTATTGTTAGAACAGGGACAAGTGCAGTATGAAAGGGCTAGCCCTCAAGTGTCTAAGTTCATAGGGAACTCAGAGGGTCCCAAGGCAAGGCTCACGAGAGGGGGCTTAACTTAAAGACTAAGAAAGTATGTAAGTGAAGAACATAATGCTAAAAGGGGAAAGGAGAGGGTAACAGCTACAAATAGGCACACATAATGGGTTCAAGGGAATAAGGATATTGTAAAGAGCCTATTGGTTAGTCAAGGGAAGACTTTAGGCATGCCCAGCAATGGAGAGTGCTAGCTCACCTATAAGCCTGCCAGAACACATCCTATTAGAGGCTAGGACCCCAGGGGATCAAGTTTGATTCATGGACAATAACTTGCAGTATTTGCATGCCTAAAACCATAGCTTAAACACACATGGGGGGAGGGGTTTGGGATTTATAATAGAACAGGAAGAAAGAAATCAGCATGCTAGAGTAAGTGTTGAACTATATAGAAGCAGTAAACAGACATGGATATAAAGATAGTAAATAAACACATTGTTGTGGTGCTGAAAACCTTAGATCAGGACATACCAGTTTCAAAGAAGCAAATAGAGAGAAAGAAAGCAAAAGGTATTCTAGACAGGCCACAGTACAAGCAACAAGAGAGAATACTTTTGAGTGTAAGTGTAAGTTCGGAAAGACAATGAGTGATGGATGTTGTTTGTGTTAATGAAAGAGTCGTGTATTTATAGTGTGAAAAACAGGCAGAAATAAGGTAAGAAAAACATAAATATGGAACTGATCAATTAAAAAAATCAGTATAAGACTTCCTTTAATTAAGAAATTCAGACTTAAACGGTAATGAGCAAAAAATTATTTAAGGAAAGAGATCAAATAAGCATCTTGTGCAAAGTAGGCAATTAGGGGTAATACATAGGAAATTACTCAAGGGTAGAATTTTGAAATACACGGTTACCTTAATAAGGTAAAAAATCAATTAGTAGATAGTAAATCAAGGAGTTAGAGATTTGTAATTACTGGTCCATGAATGAACCAAGTCAGAAAAGCTAAGGAAGGTTTTCGACTCAAACCAAGTAATAGGGAAATCAGCAAACAAGGAAATAAATCAATCAGACTTACACAAAGAAAGTTTGGTATTAATCAAATTGAAAGCTATTTTAGAGGAAAGTTCAGCACATATAAAGAGCACACAAGCATTAGGCATGCGAGGTTGAATTTAGGGAAAAGAAAACGTGTTATGCAATTACAAATCAGTAAGTAGTATACTATAGGAACATGGTAATCGTAGGGTAACTCAGCAATGGAGAAGAGAGAGTATCAAATAGCATACAAAGGGCCCAGTATAAAGATCTTAGAAGAGTTTAGTAAAGAATCAAAATTGCTTAAAAAAACAAAGGTTGAAACAAAGATTTCAAGACTAAGTTGAGCAACAGACGAAACAAATTTAGAAATTCGAAATAGGTCCAAAGGAGTTAGGATTCCTAAAATCAAACAAGTTCAAAGATGAAAAACAAGCAAGTCACATAGCCAATGGTCTCAAAACTCGGATCAACCCCCAAATTCTAGGTTTTTTTACCACCATCGAATGCGGAGATGAAAGGGCACGTAATCAAGGAGAAAGATACTAATCAAAACAAGTTCAGAGGTCTCAGAGAGGAACTGAGACCTTTAACATGCTCTTACAGTAGCAGGAACTCATGAGAAACATAATAAAAGAACAACATGCGAAACACAATAGAAGAACTCATAAGAACACAATAGAAGAACTCATAAGAACACAGTACAAGAAACATATAGAGAAATATAGTAGGAGAAACTAGTAAGAACACAGTAAGAGAAATGTATAAAGAAACATAGTAGAAGAAACTAGTAAGAACACAGTAGGGGAAACATATGAAAAACACAGTAGAAGAACTGATAAGAACATGGTAGGATAAATATATAAAAATACAGTAGAAGAAACATGGTAGAAAAAACTTAACAAGAACACAGTAAAAGAAACTTAATAAGAAACATAGTAGAAGAAACACATAAGAGAAAAAGAAAAATCAGAGAACATCTAAGTAACTCAAAAACCCTAAATCGGAAAGATAAAGGTTTAAAAGCACACTTTTTTGAAAGAAATCTCGAGAAACCGTTTAAAAGCTCAGGAAAAACACGGATCTAGAACGGATCTAAAGAAAACTCGAAGAACCTCAAGAGCTAGGGTTTCAGAGGAACCCAAATGGTGAGAAAGGCTTGGAAAGTCATTGATCTAAGCAGGAGAAGTCGAAATCAGGCTCGAACAGCCATGGCATGCTGGAGCAGGCCGGAGATGGCCATAGAAGTTGAATTAAATGAAGCCTGGGCCAAGCTTCTTCGTGGTCAAGCCTTAGATCTTTAATAACCAGGCGTGTGGGAGTCATAAAAGGCTGATAGGTGGTGAACCACCATGGATTCAGGCAAGGAGGTGGCCAGAGAAGGCGAGTGAAGCTCATCAGAGCGGAGGGGAAGGGGGAAGGTTCTAGAGAGAACTAGAGATAGAGAGATAGAGATGAGAGTCAGTTGAATGAGGAATGAGAGGGTTTGGGGGGCCGTTTGAGCTTAATTAGGTAAGAACGAATCTAGACCGTTGATCGAAATTGATCAACGGTCAAGATTTAATCCGGTTGGGTCGGGTAGATTTAGGAATTGGACTTGGGTCTTTGGGCTGATTTAATTTGGGTGATCTGTTTGATTTTAGTCTAAATTTGAAAGCCAAATTTAGCTACAAGTTAAATAGCACTTTTTCCCATTTAATTTATAGAAAATAGTAATTAAATTTCTGAAAATAAATTGAAAGCATGAAAATGATTTATAATATATAGTTAACAATTTAAAAATATAAGATCCAATTTTATAAGCATGAGACAAATTTAAACCTAAAAATGGCTAATATTGCAATTATGCAATTTTATCCTTAAAAATAATAAATAAATTTATAAAAATATGTAAAAAAATATCTTAACTATATTTTAGTATAAACATGAGGATCCAATAAATAAATCACCAAAAATGATAATTTTGGGGACAATTGTTGAGTTTTTTTTTCTGATAAAATAGGGTAGTAAATTTATTTAAAAATCTTTGAAAAATTAAGGAAAAATAATGTAACCTTGGGATATACTTATATATGCATATATAGGCTATTTTGAAGGTATTTTGCATATTTAAATATACAGAAAAAAAATTGGGTATCAACAGTGGTGATGTAGAGCAAGTCGTAAACCTTCTAGTAGTGCAGTGAGTTCCATATAAGGGTGGTTTCTTATTTTCCTTGTGCCTATATACCCCCCAATATCCAATTGTAACGACCCGACTGGTCGTTTCAAGAGTTATAGCCATGTTCCCTATTACCTACTTCTTTTGTATTCTTCAGCTGTACTTTGACTTACTGGGTTAGTTGGTTTGGGCCCGGAGTGATTTTGGAGTGAATTGAAATACTTAGTCTCATATAATAAGGTTTAAGTTGGAAAAGTTATTCGGATGTTGCTATATGTGTAAACAGCCTTGGATTTGAATTTTGATGGTTCCGTTAGCTTCGTTAGGTGAATTTGGATTTAGGAGCGCATCTAGAGTGTTATTTGGAGGTCCATAGTAGAATTTGGCTTGAATTGACGAAAGTTGGAATTTTGGCGATTTTGGACGGTAATGGAAAATTTAATATCGAGGTCGTATTGGATTTCCGGAAGTTGGAGTAGGTTCGTGGTGTCATTTGTGACGTATGTGTAAAATTTGAGGTCATTCAGACATGGTTTGGTAGGTTTAGGCATCGTTGGTGGAATTTGGAAGCTTACACGTTCTTAAGCTTGAATCCGATGGTAATTGGGTATTTTAATGTTGTTTAGAGTGATTCGAAGGATCGACTAAGTTTTTATGTTGATATATAACTTGTTGGTATGTTTGGTTGAGGTCTCGAAGGGCTCGGGGTGATTCTAGATGGCTAACGGGGAGTTTGGAATTTGACAAATGCAGCTGAAGCTACTGCTGCTGTTGGTGTTTTTGCACCTGCGGTGTGGGAACTATTGTGAGGTCGCAAGTGCGCTTGGGAAGCTACAGAAGCATACAAAGAGGACCTAGGCTAGAACCGCAGGTGCATACGAGAGGTTGCATCTGCGAGCCCGTAGATGCAAGACTGAGTCGCAGATGTAGAAGTGAGGAGATTCGCCTATTACGCAGAAGCGGAGGGAGATGCGCATGTGCGAGAGGTTGGCCACAAATGCGGAACCTGATGTATTAAATCCCATAGGTGCGGTGTCGCAAAAGCGGACAAGTGGACCGCAGGTGTAGTTTCACTGGACAGAAGGTATAAAAAAGGGACTTTGTGATTTTTGCTCATTTCCACCATTTTTGATTCGGAATTTGGAGCTTTTAGGGAGATTTTTTAAGGGGATCCAAGGATATTTACTGAGGTATGTTACTTGAGCTCTAATATCGTTAACTATGGTGTTTTGCCATTGATTTCCCACCTAATTAGTAGGATTTTTGAACTGAATTTGGGGGTTAAAGCTTGAGATTTTAGAGAGAGTAATTTGGGGATTTGAGAGACCAAATTATATCGGATTTTGATAAAATTGGTATGGTAGAATAGTGAGTGAATGGGATTTCTAGTTTTGTGACTTTTGTCGGATTCTGAGATATGGGCCCATGGGCCAGGTTTGAGCCAATATCGGGATTTGAGTCCAATTTGGTAGTTTTTCTTGTTGAATTGGTCCCCTTGGCATATATTGACTGTGTTGTATTACTTTTGGCTAGATTCGTGATGTTTGGAGGCCAATTCAAGAGGCAAAGGCATCATAGAGTAGGATTTTACACAGACTGAGGTAAGTAACGGTTACAAATCTGGTCCTGAGGGTATGAAATCTTGGATATCATGACGTATGATTATTTTGGAGGTGAAACACATTCTAGGTGATAGGGGTGTAGGCGTGCACCGAAGGGATTGTGACTTGGTCCGTCCCGTGAAACTGTAAAATCGATTAGCCTACTGTTTAACACTTGTCCCCTCTGTTTTTATGGAAATTGACTGCACTTTATGTTAGAAATCTTGTTTTGGCCTTGTGATATCACTATTGAGACCCATGAGGTTGAGTACGTGCTGGAATAACTGTTATTTGATGTTATTATCTCTGTTTGGGCTGAATTCTATGCTTTCTGAGAGCCCGAGGGACTGGTGAGGTTGGTGACTGAGATAGGGCCTAACTGCCAAGCTATGAGCAATATGAGTGTATATGGATTGGGTTGCATACCGCAACGAGCCTCAGGGATATATATATTGGATCAGGTTACATGCCACAACGAGCCTTCAGGCTGATTATTTATTTTGGATCGGGTTGCATGCCGCAACGAGCCTTATGACTGTTTATATATTAGATCGGGCTGCACACTGCAACGATATAATGCTTGGGCTGAAGGAGCCCCTCCGGAGTCTATACACCCTCAGTGAGCGCATATACCTATTGAGTATGATTATTGAGTGTTAAGAGCCTAGTGATTGAGCTGAGTGACTGTTGCCTTGAGAGACTGTACTTGCTTTCAGTTAATTGTTGCACGTAGTTGTTACTTGTCTTTGTTGTACAAATTTCGGGTAGACTTGATACCTGGTTTACTTGAGCACGAACTGATGTGACTTAAACAAATGAATTTGAAAGCATGACTGTTCTTATTTGAAAGATCTTGAGATAATTGTATTTGCACAGCTCGTAACTACTTCTCAGTTTCCTATTTATTTCTGTTACTTACTTAGTTGGAAGTAATCAAGTTACTCCCTGCACCTTGTATGCAGATCCTGGTAAGACAGGTCGCAGGGATCGTTGAGCTCGTACGTGGTTGACTACTCGGAGATCTACGAGGTAGCTGCCAGCGTCTGCAGTCCTTGACTCTTCTTCCATTATCATCTTTATTTATGTTTTTATGCCATTTGATGAATTATTGTAAACTTTGATTCTAGACCGGTTGTGGATGATCATGACTTAGGGACACCCCGATGTTTGGATCTTTCCACAATTTGTTTCCTTTTTGAGTTGAACTCTTTTATGAAGTTTTTAGTATGCAAAATCTTTAACCTATCTTTTAATAAAATATTGAAGTGTTTTGGAAGTGTGTTAGCTTGCCTTGTACCACGATTAGCGCCATCACGGCAGGATTTGGTTTTGGGTTGTGACAAGTTGGTATCAGAGCCTAAGCTACAAAGGTCTCATGAGTCATGAGGAAGTTTAGTAGTGTCTTGCGAACCGGTACGAAGACGAGTGTACTTGTCTTTAAGAGGTTGCAGAACCCTTAGAAAACTTCATATTCTTGAACTCTTGTCGTGCGAATCTATTGATTCTGGTAACTAAACTTATGTTATTCTATTCACTCACATATGGTGAGGACATGTGCTCCCGGTCAGGATGAACAACCACCAGTTGGGGCCATGAGAGGTCGAGGTCGAGGTCGCGGTAGTGGTCGTTGTAGGGACAAGGGTGTAGCCCACACAACAGCTAGGGCAACATTTGCAGATCCACCAGTTGCCCCAGTGTAAGATCAGGTCCCAGTTGTGGATGCACCAGCAGGACCGGCTTAAGTGCTAGCTATGCCCTTCATGATTCCCGATCTTTAGGAGGCCTTAGCTCAGATTTCACCGTGTGCACCAGTATTGCTCAGACGGTCACTATTTCTACTACAGCAGCCACTTCTCAGGCCGACGGAGATACTCCGACTCCAGTCGCCCATACACCAGAGCAGGTTATTCAGGGATTCCAGACACTAGGGGCACCACCAGCCCAAGCAGTTGCACCTGCTTAGGACTATGTGGTTCCAATCATACCTGATTATGAGCAGTGTAGATTGGAGAGGTTTGGTAGAATTCAGCCTCTGACTTTCAGCGGTGCAGAAGGCGAGGATGCCTAGGGTTTCTTGGACAACTGTTAGAGGATTCTATGTACAACAGGTATTCTGTAGACTAGTGGGGTTCGTTCACTAGCTTTCAATTCTCTGGAGATGCCTTCACTAGGTGGAAGGCTTATGAGAGGTGTATGCCGGTTGGTGCAGCGCCCTTTACATGGCAGCAGTTCTCCGTTCTCTTTCTAGAGAAGTATGTATCACAGTCCAATAGGGAGGAGTCGCGCAGATAGTTCGAGCGGTTGTGTCAGGATGATATGATTGTGACGCAGTACGAGATCATGTTTTTTGAGTTAGCTCGTCATGTTGTTTGGTTGGTTCCCACAAACAGGGAGAGGATCAGGAGGTTCGTAGATGGCCTTGCATATCAGCTACGTATTCTTATGACTAGAGAGAGGATGACTGGTGCAATATTTGAGGAGGTTATTGACATTGCATGGGAGATATAGTGTGTTCTCCGCCAGGAGCGGGCTGAGAGGGAGTCCAAGAGGCCTCGGGGATCGGGCAATTTTGGTAGTGTTCCTTCTGGAGGTCAATTCTACTGCAACAGGGGTTGTCCTTTCAGGCATGCTCAGACGGCTCGCCCAGTTCACCATGGTGCATCATCTGGCCATGGTTCTCACAGTTCACATCAGGGCCACTTATTTTTTAGTGCCCTCCCAGCTTAGTGTTCGACTCATGCACCATTAGCTTAGGGTTCATCCATGCCAGGTTCTTCTACCAGTTATCCTGGTGCTCGAGGCTCCTTTCAGTCCCCACCACCAGCACTGAGGAGTTGCTACGAGTATGGAGAGTTTGGTCATATCAGGAGGTAGTTTCCCCGCCTAGTGGGAGGTCCAGCTCAGTATCAGAGGGGTCAACTTTCGACTTTAGCACCAGTTACTTCACCACCCACTCAGCCAGCTCAAGGTGGAGGCCAGTCAGTTAGAGGTCGCTGTAGAGGGGGAGGCCGATCAGGTGGCGGTCAGGACTGTTTCTATCCACTCCCTGCCAGACCTAATGTTATTGCTTCAAATGCTGTGATCATATATATTATCTCAGTTTTCCACAGGGATGCCTCTGTATTATTTGATCTCGGTTCCACTTTTTCATATGTGTTATCGTATTTTGCTCATTATTTAGATACGCCCTATGAGTCTCTTGTATCATCCGTTTATGTATCTATGCTAATTGGTGATATCATTATTGCGGATCGTGTATATCGATCGTGTGTAGTGACTATTAGAGGACTAGAGACTAGAGTGAATCTGTTGCTACTTCGTATGGTTGACTTTGATATGATATTAGTCATGAATTGGTTGTCTCTGTGTCGTAGTATTTTGGACTGTCACGCTAAGACAATGATGTTAGCTATGCTGGGGTTGCCACGAATTGAGTGGCGAGGTTTGTTGAATTATGTTCCCAGTAGAGTGATTTCCTTCTTGAAAGCCCAGCGGATGGTGTGAGCACGTGATTTTTGCCCTAAGCAAATTATTCCTAAAATCTAAACAAAATGATTTTTTATTATTTTTACAATTTTTGTTGATATTTGTTGCATTTTTGTGTTAATCAGTTGCATAATAATTCATACTAAAATTATAAAAAATATATATATGCATTAGGATTTTTAATTTTTACAATTTTGAAACAAATTAAAGAAAAATAAAAAAATAGCATTTTTAGTGTTTTTATCGGAAATCACTATAAAATAGATATTAAATAAATTTTTAGAATTTAATTAGTTTAACAATTTAATAAAATTAGAAAATATATAAAATTGGAAAAGAAAATAAAATACAAAAATACAAAATGAAAATGCAATACAAAATAATATGAGTTAAAGTGCAAGAAAATAGATAAAGGCAAAAGAAATGGATTGTTTTAAAAAAATTGGGCCAAGTATACTAGCCAAAACAATAAATCACTCACGCCCAGCCCAAGTCCCTTACCCGGTCAGCCCCAGCCCCAACAAAACAATGCGTTTAAGTTTTTTTTTATATCTCAGCCCTTGATCTTTATGATCTAACGGACAAGGTTTAGTATCATTAATATCAAAACGACACCGTTTAAACACCCATTCAATCTGAGCCGTTTAATTGAATTCATCCAACGGATCCAGTCAATCGTTACATTTTAATATACCCAACACCAAAGTTAATCAGAAAAAACACTTCATTTGTATATTCTCCATCTCCGACATAGCGGCCATGGCTTCCCTTCAATCCCGCCGGAACCCTACCAGCGGGAAACAGAACTTATTCCAATCACTCCACAAATAACACACCAGAACCCCCTCGAACCCCTGAATCCTCCCCTCTACCCCGTTTCCCTAGAATAACCTTGGTTTTGCTCGAATATCCCAAAGAGTGTCGTCGGAACCCTAACTCCGGCGAACACGAGTTCATCCAAATAAGCCCAAAATCACACCCTACTACCTCATTGATGCCCTCAACCTATTTCTGAAGGTCTTGGGTCTTAAAGGTCACTGGAGTGGTTCGAAAATAAGTTTGAAACCTCTCCGGTGACCCCAAAAATCAAGAAATTGGCGTCAAAATCTCCCTGTTCTTTGTGTGAATCCTGAGGGTTAAAAGACTGACCAAGAAAACAAAAGAAAAGATAAAAGCTAAGTTTATTTTCTCTTCTGTTCCTTATTTTGTCTGTGCATGTGTGTTTCTTCGCATGATTAGTTGATCACTATTAGGGTTTATCTTTTTATATTTTAGTCCTTAGATTATAGATTCTGATTTCGTTTAAGAAAAAATACAATTTTTGACATTAAATCTGAAATTAATTAGATTTTTGTTTGTAAAATACCTTTAATTTGTTTTGTCTGAAATAAGTCGATTTTGTTAGAGTTAATTTCTAGTATGAGTTGATTCTGATATTTGTTAGTATTAATTAGTTGGTATTAATTAGTTTGAATATCTTTTAAGTATCTTGTTGGATTAATTAGTCGATTGGTTATAGTCGTTTGTTAATTAGTGTCTGATTATATTTCAATTTGATAAGTAATTAGTAGTTAATTCAGCTTTAAATCCTGAAAATTAGTTAATAGTTCAGGGGACAAAAGGGAAAGAGGTAGTAGGGTAATTTGTAAAATCGATCAAACTTAAGGGGGAAAGGGTGAATGGTGGGTAGGTCAGTTGGTAAATTCAAGTAAAGTTCAGGGGTAATGTGGGGACATAAAATGGGATATTGGTAATAAAACTAAGGAAGTAGGGGTAGTTTGGGTATAGGAAAAGGGCAATAGGGTAATTTTTTTAAGTGAAGTAGGGGCAAATAGGGAATAACATAAGGGTAGAAGGTTCTAGATGAGGTAATTAGTGTGATTTTTCACAAATAAAGGTAGCCAAGTGAATAATTAATAAAAGAATAAGAGAAAAAACATGAAATAAAAGGGACTAATTCATAAATTCTAAAATATTAACTTTCCTCCATTTTTAAATCTATAAATAGGCTGTAATGGGTATCATTTGATATGTTTTGCAATCTAAAATATCTCTCAAACAATTCCTGCTGTCTAGATCAAAATTCTCGATATTTTTCATTACAAAAATTCAAAAACATAAAAAAAAAACAATAGAAAAATTCAACTTTTCACTGTTTCATTAGTTTTAAGTTCAAATTGAAGTCTGTTTGTCGACTTTTTGCGGTTCTGGTGATCGAAATACTGAGGAACTTGCATTGGATCAGTCTAGTTCTCTTCTATTGGTTTATATCAGTGCTGTTGGTTTAAATCTAGTGTTGTGAAGCTGTGGTTGAGTTGCTGTGTTGATTTTTATGGCTGATTGTGAATTAGAGATCTAATTCATTTTCTCTTCCAACTCTTATACTCAGGTACACGTCTATAACTACTGATGTAGTTTCAAGTTTGAGATGGAATAAAAATGCTCATCAGTTGTTTCAAGTTGTTTTATCAATATATATATACATTGATCTTACCTATATAGAATTTAGTTAGAATAATTTGTATTCATTAGGAATAGTCAATTTGTAATCAGAATATAATTTTCGAACTGTTTTACTGCTACGTTTGGATTTTAATTGTGCTGTATTTGTAATAATGCTTTATATAAATTAGAATTTATAGTATTAGTAAGAAAATTGTTAGATCTAGGATTTTTTTTGAACAATTAGTATGCAGTGAAGAATCGAAAAAAAATTCTGTTGTTTAATCTCATGTTATAGGAATAGTTTTTGATTATTAGAAATTAACAAGTAAAAAACGAATATTTCATATACTTAACTTTCAGCATGTATTAGCATTTCAGTAGTTTAATTCTGCATTTTTGAGTATGTTAGAATTTTCAATTGATAATAACGATTAAAATCTATTTAAAAATGATAGTTTAGTATGTAATTATTTAATAACAGGTTTGGTTAATTAGGATCTATTGAAATATTAAGGATCGAATAAGAATTCAGTATGTTTGTGTTGATTAAATCCTTGTAATAAATTATAGCTTTGATAATCCAGTAAATCTTCTATGAAATTAGTAATCACACACATTTAGCCTGATTTGGATTAGTTTCAACGTTATTTGGTCAGTGTTTGGGCTCAGATTAACGTTCAGGAATGAACGGCCCGTTTCAAGCAAATTGTGGCCTCAATAGGCCCAGTTCTGGTACGCATGCTCATACGAGCTTGACCAGACCAGAACCCCTTTATACATGTTTGTGTTTTAATCTTTCCGTGGGCCAACTTCAAGGCCCAAAAGATGTGAGAGTTCAATAACCAAATTGAAATAGCTCCTAAATAATAATTAACTAGGATTTTTCCTTCATATTAGAGACAAAAACCAATAGAAAATATAGTATACTTTAGGATGGACCTTAAATAAAATGGAGATGAGCCTCGCTCAATAAATCAAATATATAATTGCGGGGCCCTTAATAATTGCTTAAATAAAAATATCTAGAAATTCGGGATAGACCGCTTAGCGAATTTTACGGTCTTCCCCAAAGTTAATAAACGCGTAGTCTCTTTAGACGCGTATGTTAATAATATTATCTTCCCAAAAACGGGTGCACATTTATGTGACCCAAATCCAAATCTCAACGAAGTCGAAATATGTCAAAAGCCACGGGCGTACTGGTACGGCGTGGTTCGGAATGCATTTTCACAACGTTGTAATTCTTGTAAAAAATAAATAATAATAAAAGTGGGTTATTAATAAAAGGCACATAAAATAGAACATATATGGAAATTAGATAAAATCGAATACGACAGTTGAGTGACCGTGCTAGAACCACGGAATTCGGGAATGCCTAACACCTTCTCTCGGGTTAACAGAATTCCTTATCCGGATTTCTGGTGCGCAAACTATTAACAGAGTCATATTTTCCTCGGTTCGGGATTCCACCGGTGACTTGGGACACCATTAATCTCCCAAGTGACGACTCTGAATAAATAATAATAATCCCGTTCCGACTGTCCTTTAATTGGGAAAACTCCTTTTACGCCCTTCGCGGGTGTATTAAAAACTCGTAAAAAGGGAGGTGTGACAGCTTTGGCGACTCTGCTGGGGAAAAAAAACCCAGAACTTTGGTTCAGGGTTTAAGAATTCAAACTCGGAATAATTGTTGTATTTGTTTATATCTAATTTCCCTATATGTTTATGATTAACGTGCTAAATGTTTACCGCTTTGATATTATTTGAATTGTATATAAAAACTGTGCCAAAAACCCTTCTCTTCTCACCTACGAGGATGTGCTTACTGGTTGAGACTCCCTATTCTGTTAGTGTCAATACCCTTAAATAAGAAAGAGGCCGGACAAGTTACTAAGCCGGATGGCCTTTTGGTTCCCGGTACGTAGCCCCCTCCTCGACTCGAGTTGTCAGCTCGGGTACACAGTCTAGAACATATAACTAGGTTTTGAACTTAAAATAGGGACATTTATTTGCATCACGTATGACTTAGGGGACTCAACACAGGGGTTGGGTCCGTCTAGGACAGGTAACCAAATATGAAAAGACCACCATGCATTTTACGTGTTGCATTTATTTGTCTCGGGCCATCATGTTGACCGGTTAAAAAAAAATAGAGAAAAAGAAAATTTGTGAAATGGAGTAAAAGAGAAAAAGATAAAATAATAGTAATTGTTTAGAAAAACCGATATCCAAATACTGTTGAAACTCTGCCAAAATTTTGGTAAAAAAAGAAAGGGGTTGAAAATAGAAAGATTTTTGATTTTAATAATTCGTTTTAACAAAAGCAAAAAGAAAATATAAAAAGAGTTTTGAGGGTTATTGCAAATAAATAAAAATTGTTATTTTATTTTCAAAAAATCAAAATATATAGTTTGTTTTGTCAATAAAATTGAAAATGAAACTTTTGCTTTACAATAAGTTTGGTTATTTAATTTTTGCAAAAATTAGAAAAAAAAATAAGAGGGGGTTTGTTTAAAATAATAGGCTCGAATTACGCTGGGTTGATTCTCACCACGTATGAGATACGTAGGCAACCCTTGACGGGTCCAACCACACCTTTTTGTAAAAATAGCCAGAAAATATCAAAATTTTGATTTTTGTTGTCATAAATAAATTAAGTGATGCCGTTTTGTCAAAATAGTCGAATGTCCCAAAAGGGCGTCGGAAGACTGTTTTTGAAAATGGACACTTTTGAATCATTTCCTAACAGTTAGCAAACACAGCCTTAAAATCTTCTCTTGGAAGTTCTGAAAGGCCGTATTGGCAAAGTAGTTTTTTTTTATTTTGTAAAAAAAAATAGAATTGAAAAACAAAAATATATATAGTGCTTTTCTTTTAGGTCATAAAT
>MU774009.1:0-87991 GCA_026770625.1 Nicotiana glauca
CACACGAGTCATACAATTGCAACCAAAAGTTATTTTATTTTGATTTTGGAATTCTTTTACTTGGGGTAAAAATCATGTGCTCACACTATCTACAGGATGGCACACTCCCACTCGACAAAAAAGAAGCAAAGAAGCTCCGCGTACAGGCCGCCAGGTATTTCCTGATTAACCACGAGCTCTACAAAAGGACGTTTGGCGGACCCCTAGCCAAGTGCCTAGGGCCGCACCAAATGACACCAGTACTCGAAGAGGTACACGAGGGTCACTGCGGCGCCCATATAGGCAACCGCGCCCTCGTATGCTGCATAATACGAGCCGGTTATTATTGGCCCACCATGAAGAAAGAAGCAACGGAATATGTTCGCCGATGCGAACAATGTCAAAAATACGCCCCCATGATACACCAACCAGAAGAGCCTCTCCACTCAGTCACTTCCCCATGGCCTTTTATCAAATGGGGAATGGACATAGTCGGTCCACTTCCAGTGGGACAAGGAAAGGTACGATTTCTATTATTTTTAACTGGCTACTTCTCCAAGTGGGTGGAAGCAGGTGCGTATGCCCAAATACGCGAATAGGAAGTCATTGCCTTCATATAGAGGAATATCATCTGCCGCTTCGGCATCCCCAAAGAAATTAGTTGCGACAATGGACGACAATTCATTGGTCAAAAGACGACAGAATTCTTCGACAAGTGGCATATTAAGCGAATACTCTCCACGCCATGTCACCCCGCCGCCAACGGCCAAGCAGAGTCTTCCAACAAAGCAATACTGAACATACTGAAAAAGAAACTCGAAGAAGCCAAAGGGCTATGGCCCGAACTACTACCGGAAGTATTGTGGGCGCACCAGACCACACCAAAATCTTGTACAGGAGAAACACCATATTCACTGGTATACGGAACTGATGCAGTTATACCAGTCGAAATCGGTAAAGCAAGCCCGAGATATTCGCATACCAGCGGAACAGAGAACGATGCAAACAGGCTTCAAGACCTCGACGAGGCTGAGAAAAGAAGAGAAATGGCCCACATAAGAATGGTTGCCTAGAAACAACAGGTCGAAAGGTACTACAACAAAAGATCCATAGTAAGACCACTCAAAGTGGGAGATTACGTCCTCAAAACCAAAACATTGGCATCAAAAGACCCAAGCGAAGGAAAATTGGGCACCAATTGGGACGGACCCTACAAAATTACAGCAGCAGCAGGTAAAGGAGCATTCCAATTAGAAATAATAGAAGGAGAACGTCGCCCACCTTAAGTATTTCCATTTCTAAAAGGCGTCTCCCGAGTCGCACTCTTTTTCCCTTACCCGAGTTTTGTTCAGGAAGGTTTTTAATGAGGCGGTAGAGGGGACACCTGGAGATATTTGCGGAATGATTTTATTATACCAGCCACTCCATACGCTCTCCTAGCTAACATGACAAAGGGACTGACTAGCATTATCTCCAATGTATGAATGGCTATGGCCATCTCTAATGTATGAACGACTAAGGCCACCTCCAATGTATGAACGGCAAAAGCCATCTCCAATGTATGAATGGCTATGGCCATCTCTAATGTATGAACGGCTAAGGCCATCTCAATGTATGAACGGCTAAGGCCATCTCCAATGAATGAACGGCTATGGCCATCTCCAATGTATGAATGGCTAAGGCCATCTCCAATGTATGAACGGCTAAGGCCATCTCCAACACGCAAATGTCTAAGGCCACCATCGTCAATAAGTCGACCTACCTCGATTACGACAAATGAAATAACTCGACGGCAGTCGAAGTCACGTATATGGCCAAGGCCATCTCCAACGCCGATGACAGTCGAAGTCACGTATATGACCAAGGCCATCTCCAACGTGCAAATGGCTAAGGCCACCGTCGTCAATAAGTCGACCTCGCTCGATTACGACAAACGAAATAACTCGACGACAGTCGAAGTCACGTATATGGCCAAGGACATCTCCAACGTGCAAATGGCTAAGGCCACCATCGTCAATAAGTCGACCCAGCTCGACTACGACACACGAAGTAACTCGACGACAGTCGAAGTCACGTATATGGCCAAGGCCATCTCCAATGCCGACAACAGTCGAAGTCATGTATATGGCCAAGGCCATATCCGACGTGCAAATGGCTAAGGCCACCATCATCAATAAGTCAACCTAGCTCGATTACAACAAACAAAGTAACTCGAAGAAAGTCGAAGTCACGTATATGGCCAAGGCCATCTCCAACATGCAAATGGCTAAGGCCACCGTCGTCAATAAGTCGACTAGCTCGATTACGACAAACTAAGTAACTCGACAACAGTCAAAGTCACATATATGGCCAAGGCTATCTCCAACGTGCAAATGGCTAAGGCCACCTTCGTCAATAAGTCGACCTAGCTCGACTACGACAAACGAAGTAACTCGACGACAGTCGAGGTTACGTATACGACCAAGGCCGTCCCCAATGTGTAAAAGGCTAAAGCCATCATCGTCAGTAAGTCGACCTAGTTCGATTATGACAAACGAGTAACTCGACGACAGTCAAAGTTACATACATGGCTAAGGCCATCGACAATATTACGGCTAAGACCGCCGTCGCCAACGGTCGCCAACCTTGTTCGATTGCAGTGCAAGGCACGTAAGTAGCAGATGAAGCAATGCCACTATTAACTAAAGCCGCCACTATTTAGCATCAAAGCCGCCTCCCATCGGCAGATAACACAAGTAACGTTCGAGAAGCACACTAAGAACCTTACAAACAAGCAAGCATCCACTCTGCGGAGATGAGATACCAAAAATAAAAGATACAAAAGGAAAAGAGTAACAGCAAAAGTATAACTTCCATTATCATCAAAAAATACATGTACAAAAGGACCCATTCACATCTCCAAATACAGCAAAACAAAATGAATACAAGTCCTAAGGGGCTCCGCCATTCCGTTCACCGTCCCCCGCCGATCCGCCATCTCGTCCACTGCCGCCCCCGGGCTGATAAGTTGCAGAGATCCAGGACCCGGAACCTAGACAGTTAACATCTTCGGAGTTATAGCCCGCCCAGTCTGGGGAATCGGAACTATACCCGCAGGCTTCGCGGGCGACTTGAGCTATACACCGCTGATCCTGAACCTCCGCCTTAGTAGTTCGGCCTGCAGCTAAGAATTCCTCGAACGCGACTAGCTTAGCTTCGGCATACACCCACATCTCCCACGCCTCGCCATGCACATCCTCATCAGACCTGGACGCAACAGTCTGCTTAAAGGCCTCGACCTCAGCCACCTTGGCATTAAGCTCGGCGGTCAAGGCAGCGACCTTGGCTCACAAATCAGCAGCTTCTGCCGCTACCCCATGGCCGACCTCCAGTTCCTCTTCCTTTGATTGGAGAAGAGTCTCCGGTTCAATATTCTGAGCCAAATCGACCATCAGCTGGTCATCAACTTGCTCCAGCTCAACCACCTTCGCTTCAGCTGGGCCTCCGACTGCTTCAAGCCCTCACGAAAAACCCAAAATTTCGGGTCCTACTTGAGCAGGTCCTCCAGTGCTTGATGCTTGGCACGGCACCGCCGATACTTCCTTACCACCTTGTTAAAGGTGGCGGCCTTCCTTTGCGCTTGCTGCCCCCTCTCTACCTCCAAGATGAGAGTCTAAAGAAGAGGAAAAAGAGGAAAGGCAAGTCAGTATGCATCAAACTTTACTTTACGATACATGAAGAAAATCGAAATATACATGCAAGGCCACGCCATCAACCTTCCGAGATAATTCCCCATTGCTAACACCTTTTAACATTTCACGCTCAGTGGCCGCACATAACAGGGTCATATCCACTGCGGCCTGCTTGCTGTGTTGCAACAGGTTATACCCACCTGGGATCAGAATTCGGCAGTTGGATCTACCCGCCGTCATCCCACACAGGCCGGACCTCTCGTTAATGCATCTGCATCCGCGGGGGTGGCCTCAGGGTCCACCCTCTCACCATTGCCCGCTTCTTTAACGGCAGCCGATGAGCCACTCTCCGAAATACGTGCTGGGGTGGCATCAGGAACTGCCCTACCTTGGGGAGCCGACCTCCACGAACAGATGGCATCGGCCATAAAAACTGGCCTTGACTCCCGATGGGGCTAACTCGCCCTCTCATCTTCTGTAGCTATCCCCTTTCCAGTCATCAACCGACGTCTTTTCCTTTATGGCGGCTCCTCACCCTCGGAAGTCTCCTCCACAGGCCGTGGGGATGGAAGTGAAGGAGTCGCTTCACTTGTGGACGCCGCCACAGGTGCAACCTCAGGTTGAGGAACCTCCGGAGCTCCATCACTGGGCGAGCCACAGGGTATGTATCCGACTTCAGAGTCAGACCGCGTCCCAGGCGAGGTAATGACGCACTTCTTCTTCTTCTTCTTCTTAGGGGCGCTCCGACCTGCCAACACGAATAAGTCAGGTAACAAGACCTAAGGAAACCTCCAAACCATAGCCCAAGAGTTACCTGGCGGGCCGTATCGTTCACGAAACGCAGTCCAGGTGCGGCATTCCTCCACATATGGAATCATTCTCTCCACCCACGACCTAATATTTTCAATGAACCAAGGTGGAGAAGCCCTCACTGCAAAAAGGGGGGGAGCAAAGAAATCATAATTGCGTATGGTCAAAATCACAAGCAGTCCTGAATTTTACAAGTAAAAGTACTTACGTTGTGGATTCCATCTTTTCAAGAACCCTTCGGGATTCGACACCAGGTGCTCCGTCTTGATGTAGAAGTATTTATGCCAAAAAGCGGCGGTTAGTCTTGTCATCGGCTTTAACGACCAATACCCTTGTGCCACGACTTTTCAGCTACAACATGGTTCCTCTTAGGTAACCAGGGCGGAATAACTATAAGACGTGATGGACCGAGATGCTGCACTCAGCCCTGGCTACATAGGTGGTCATAATACGACACACTTTCAAGGTGTAAGGAGTCAGCTGAGCCGGACACACGTTGTAAAAACGGCAAAGCTCCTCCATTAGGGGGTATATTGGAAGACTGTAACTGATCAAGAATGGGTACTCATAGAATGTGCAGTACCCAGGCCGGTGCACATTGGCATAGTCCATCCCGGCCGGCACCATTTCCACGTAGTCCGGAATATGGTGCATTTCTCGAAGATTATCTAAGTGGGATTGTAATAACTCGTTGTGCTCCCAGGGAAGGGTTGGGCTCTTAGTGGGGAAATCCCTGCGAACATGCATCTCCTTCGGGAGGACGTTGTCTATACTAAGAGGAACAAGGCCCTTCTCTGCCTTTTCCCCTTCACCACCGGAAGATGGCGGAACCCTAGATGGGGCATTATCTTTGGCCTTTTTACTACTCTGTCCACGTTTTGTCATGAGATTTTCTATGAGAAACGAAGCTCCGACAATAGGAAGTGTGGTTTCAAAAGAAATAGAAGAGTCTCGCACGAAATAGCGGTTGTTAGAAAGAAAGATGAAAAAGGAAGCAGAAAAAGTTCAAAGGTTCGAAAGATAAAATAGATTGAACCTTCCCTCTATTTATAGGGTTAGGATGAAAGGAAATCGAAGGGGCATGATTCAAAACGGGCGCGGGAAACCAAAACATCACATCATCCCCTGAACCGCCTCGGGAGCAAGTATAATTATGACGTATGCAGGCGATGACGTTATTTCAAAAAGGGGGCCACGCTTCAGCAGCTCGGAGGCGCCATATATTTCACCTCATTCACGTCACCGCCCCCATAGTGTGGACAAATTTTCCAAAGACGAGGTTTGCATGTCCGCCCATTGAAGATGTCTATTGGATACGCCTCCAACGAGCGGAGGGACTAACTGTATGGGGTCAAATTTGGACCTCAAGGTCTCTACTCCGTAGGGTACGTCCAGTGAAGCATACATCTATTAAAGTAAGGATACGGCTTGGACGTAAGGACGAAGGCGACACCAATTAAGACCTGGCGCCCTCGCTAGGAGGACGTCGACTATGTTTTGTGCTTTTATAATTATTTCGAGGAAGGTCTCCTATTATATAAAGGGGATCTTCCCATTGTAAAAAGGGGATCATTATTATTCTTGAATAACACTACTCTCTTATTTTCTCTCATTCTCTCTCTATCTCTAAAGCTAACAAATACTCATCCTAAAGTTCCTCTTATCAAATCTATTGCAATAATTTCATTTCGTCTGTCTCTAGGACATATTATATTTGATTACGATTTACCCTTATTTATCTTTTGATTGCTTTTAAGCTTATAAAGTAGATCGATAAATTTTGAGCCAAACAATTTTAATTAAAATGGCACATGAGTTGAGTTCAAACCGTCGAGAGATAGTTAGTTGCATATGGGGTGTAGATGTTAAAAATGAACTTCATACTAATTTCAGACCAGTTCGAAATTCAACCAACTGGTCTGAAGTTTGATTATGGCTAAGGTTGCACTAATTCTAAATTTTGTGAGCATGTTTAAAGGAATTTTTACCTCCTATAGCAAAGGTTAACACCTAATTTATTTTAAATAAATATTATTTTAAAAAATTATATTCTATAGATACCTTTTAAGGTTTATAGGAAAATATTTAATTTTGGTTACCTCCTATCCCTAAGCCACTAAATATGCTAATCAATTCTTCTCTCTCTCTCTCTCTACTTTGATACATCCCATTCTCTTCCCCCATCCCACTAAAATTTTCGATCTCCTCCTCCTTCCACCGGATTTGTGCAAAGCCCACTTCAGAAATTGCTCCGGCTCCCGCATCTGATGACTGCAACGGCATATTCCTACAATACGATTTCACTTCCAGATCCAAAATCAAACCCTCCGACCCTAAAAATAACCCTACAAGTACTGCAACGACATTTTGATTGTTTTTGAAAAATTCCGATTTTGATAAACTCCAAGGCTGTGATTTCTGATGTTTCTAGCGACAAGGACTCTAAAGCAGGAACACATGGGACTAGTGTCATATTAGAAGAAGTGGATAATAAACAAGATATAGAATGCACTTTTTGACAAGAAAGTCAGGGTTCACAACAAAAATTGACTACTGATATCAAATGCGTTACGGATGCTAGCAATTTCTTCTTCAGCGATCTTTCTCGTTTTCTTCTTCTTTCTCTCATCGATGCTTATGGAATCATGGTCAGAATCCAATGGGTCGTCCGAAAATTGTCGACTAAAATAGGTCGTCTGAAGTTTGGGGTTGAGCAATTTGAAGATTCTGTTACCTTTTTTTTAAGAGATTTCAATGTATTTCTATGTATTTCAGTATATTCACTATCTTTTTTTTATGTAATTCAATGTATCTCATTGTATTCCATGTATTTCATTGTATTCAGTGTCTTTTTTTTCCTCATTGTATTTCAATGTATCCCTCTGTATTCATTATCTCTCTATATGCCATGAATATATTCATATGTTATTTTTAATTAATATAATTTATATATTCAGATGTATTATATAATTTTCCTAAAGATTGCTATATTTTTGGGGGGTTCTGCGGTTGAGAATCTTTTTTATAACTAAAAAATACAAAATTTGTGTGTTATAATTGAGCTTGTTGAGTTATATTAGGAGTCTATTATATTTATTGATTCACTTTTAGCTTTAAAAATAGTGTAATCTTCTATTTCACGCCGTGAATACAACCAAATATAGTCGAATACAATAATCTGTCTAGCTGTAATCCCATATTTCACTCCATGAATACAGTCGAATACACTCGAATACAACAATTGCTTAGCTGGACTTTCCCGATTCACGCCTATTTTTGCTATAACTTAAATACATCAAATATATCTTATAACCACAGAAAAGATATCTATACTCCGTAATATAGTAAAGTGTATCTATAGATGCCTAATTACTACTAAAAGATAGTGCTTTATGAAAATTTCTCTATTTAAAAAGAGAAAACTACCCTCTATAGCCCCTCAAAGTTTTAATAGCCCATGTTTTATCCTACTTACAAAAAATGGCCCTTCAGCCCAAAAGTATTGCATATAGTAGCCGAAAGTAATGAGTATGACAACATAAGCGCCTGTAGATCAGTGGATAAAGTGCCTATTTCCTAAGCTGAAGGTCATAGGTTCGACCCTTGCCTGGCGCGATAGAGAAACCCTTTTTTGCAATGTATAAATATTGTATCCTACATTCGACAGTATATCCTTAGTGTATATTGAGCCTGTCTCGAGTGTGCTTGTGTATCTAAAGTGTATATATTTGTGTACCCCAAACGTATTTTGTATCGTGAATGTATAATTTGTCTAAACAATGTATCAACATTGTATACAATTTGTATTTTCTAATATGTAAACATAGTGTATATAAATTATATACAATTTTGTATGTGTAATTTGTGCACATTGTGTATTTGGAGTGTATCATGTATTTTTGTATAGTGACAGTCTTTTTTGTATATATTTTGTATAGTTACATCTATTTTATATATATTTTGTATAGTTACACCTATTTTGTATATTTTTTGTATAGTGACAGTCTATTTTGCATATTTTTTGTATAGTGACAGTCTATTTGAATATTTTTTGTAGAGTGACAATCTATTTTGTATATCTTTTGTATAGTGACAGTCTATTTTATATATATTTTATATAGTGATAGTCTATTATATATAAATTATATAGTAGCAGTCTATTTAGTATATTTATGTATAGTGATAGTCTATTTTGTGTATATATTTTGTATACTGACACTTAAAAAAATTCCACTGCCACTCTTATAAAATAAATATAAAATAGACTATCACTATATAAAATTTTAGTCACTATACAATTTATATACAATCGACTTGGTATTCCAAACTTAATTTAAGTGAGTTACTTATTTTGTTATTGGATTTTCAGAGCAAAATGTGAAATCACTTTGCATAGTTCTAGGATAAATTTGACCATTTTCACTTGTTAAAAAATTCATGTTGAAAAGCTTTTACTGGTAATCAGTAAGGTCAAGTTTATCACCTGACTGGTAGAATCAACATCTTCAGATGTGAGCATATAGCGGATCCATCAGAATTTAAGACAAAAGCAAATAAAAAGGGTCATATTTTAATTGCCGAACCAAAAAGCCTAACACAAGATTATTTGAAATATCATAATCACATTAAAGAAACTCGTAATTACTCCGTAATGAAAATTTCTCCACAATTTTATGAACTGCAATTTATGAAAGTGAACAACAAGTAGCGATAAAAAATAAAACAAGATATGAGTAGCTTTCAAGTAGAAGGTGGGAAAAGAACTCATTTTTAAATTAATATTGGCAGCTAACGGAACTGTAAAACAAAAGGGGATGTTTGAAAATGCCCAACCAATTTACTCGAATTTCTATAAGTAGGTGGCAGAGTAACGGGAAGGTATGGATTAAAGTAAATTACGGAGTTGAATAGTCTGAAATTTGAAGGGGGGAAGAGTGAAAGTGGTTTTGGGCTAGCCCTTGTAATTAGTTTTGGCTATTAATTGTATGATTTATTTTGCGGCTACTTATTGTCATTAATTTTTTCGGGGTGGCTACAAATGAAGTTTGCTCATTTTAAAATGACCTGGAAAGTGGAAATTTGTGCAAATGGCCCAATTAGCTCATCTAAAAGTTGGTGCCCATATGGGCTGCAAATGTAGCCAAATTAACCCATAAGAAAACTTAAAGAGAGTCTTATGGAAATGTTTAAAATAAGTTCAAATTTACCAATCTTTAGCATTTAATCAAGATTTACTAAAACTAATTAAGTTGTATACAAAATTTAAAATCACAGATAAATAAAGATTTTTTTCCCTCCGAGATTCACGTGTAAAAATCTTCTTCCATATTTCAAAGAGTGATCAACAACATTAGATGCAGGACAAAAATAAAATTTTACTGATGAGGTAGCAAACAAGGTGATGAAACACAAAGAAAAAATAGATAACATTCCAAAAATCTAAGCAAAAAGGGATCTTTTTCAATAAATATGGTTTAAATTCATAAGAAACGTATAGATGAGTCAATATATAAAATTTGATAAAGATTGGACATGATTTGAGCTAGTTTTGAGTCAAAATCTGTGGTTGAAATTAAGTTTCTAATTTCTCGACGACATATGAATCAAACATGTATCTCACATACAAGTATACTTAGATATACATGAGATAAATATTTGATTTACAAGTTATACACAAAAGATAAATGGGAGATACGCATATTATCTTATTCTTCCCTGTTCATCTTGTGTACTTCGAATTTGGCTCAAATTTTAATTCAAACCACCCAAAATCTCCACCAAATGATCCCAAAATTGAGATTGATATTCTTTAAGATGTACCCAATCTATTCCAACAACACCAACTCAAAATAAATTCCAATTTCGAAAACCCTAAACTTTGACTTCAAGCTTAAGCAAGCTTCAATGGTTGCCCATAGCGGTTTTAATTTAATCCTTCGACCCAACCTAACAAACTAACGTTTAATATTGACTTTTAAATGAATTAAGATACCCGATTCTCTGAATTCCATCTTAAATGAATTATAATATTACATTATTGCTCAAGTACAGTATCTCAAAAAGTTTGCACTGCCTTTATATTTTAGCAAAATAAATGCGAAAAATTTAAAAATGGCCAGTTTTACGTCTGGCCAATCAAATTTAGCCACATATTTAACGGTCAACGATATTTAGCCACTAATTTAGGATGCTAATAATTTGTTGACTAAAATACCCCTACTATGTTTATCAAATTTACTAGACTTGACCTGATATTCTTCTTTAGCAAAATTTTCCGGCGTCAATCTGCAACTCGAATTATTAGCAAAATTTTCAGGCATCAATCTACAAATCGAAGTATTAGCAAAATCTTCCGCCGTCAATTTGCAAATCGAAGTATTAGCAAAATCTTTCGCCGTAAATCTGCAAATCGAAGTATTAGCAAAATCTTCTGTCGTAAATCTGCAAATAGAAGTAAGCCCTGTCAATTATTTGTTTGATTATTTGATTTTAACTAGTTTGAATTTCATCTACGATCACAGATTCAAACTTTTTGATTCAAAATTCAAAGTATCAGTAAAAAATTTTGATTTTTGGAATTTTCTGATTTGTTTTTAATGCTTTAATCTGTGTTAATGTATGATTTCTCAATGCGCAACATAGCGCCAGTATATTTTATGGCACATCACCTGTATGTAAGCTTTTTCTCCAGTATGTTATACTGTAAGAATTCTATTTAGACTAGTATATATTTAAGTTTTGTTTCAATCCAATATATTTTACGGGACATCACCTGTGTAAGCTTTTAATCCAGTATTTTATACTGGACGAGTTCTGCTTAGACTAGAATATAGTTTAGTTTTATTTCAATCCAGTATATTTTATGGCACATCACCTGTGTGTAAGCTTTTTCTCCAGTATGTTATACTAGAGGAATTCAGTTTAGACTAGTATATATTTAACTTTTGTTTCAATCCAACAAATTTTACGGGACATCACCTGTTTGTAAGCTTTTTCTCCAGTATGTTATACTGGACGAGTTCTGTTTGAACTAGCATGTAGTTGAGTTTTGTTTCAATCCAATATATTTTACGGGACGTCACCTTTGTGTAAGCTCTTTCTCCAGTATATTAGACTGGACGAGTTCTGTTTAGACTAGAATATATTAGAGTTTTGTTTCAATCC
This sequence comes from Nicotiana glauca, assembly GCA_026770625.1. Taxonomy (NCBI): domain Eukaryota; kingdom Viridiplantae; phylum Streptophyta; class Magnoliopsida; order Solanales; family Solanaceae; genus Nicotiana; species Nicotiana glauca. The sequence continues at coordinate 11,625 of MU774009.1, forward strand.
AACATAATTTACAGGACGTCACCTGTGTGTATTCTTTTTCTCCAGTATATTATACTGGACGAGTTCTGTTTAGACTAGTATATAGTTGAGTTTTAATTCAATCCTGCATATTTTACAGGACGTTAACTGTTTGTAAGCTTTTTCTCCAGTATGTTATACTGGATGAGTTCTGTTTAGACTAGAATATAGTTAATTTTTATTTCAATCCAATAAATATTACGGGACGTCACATTTGTGTAATCTTTTTCTCCAGTATATTATACTGGACGAGTTCTATTTGGGCTAGCATATAGATGATTTTTGTTTCAATCCAATATATTTTACGGCACGTCACCTGTTTATAATCTTTTTCTCCAGTTTATTATACTGGACGAGTTCTGCTTAGAATAGAATATAGTTGAATTTTGTTTCAATCCAGTGTAATTTATGGGATTTCACCTGGGTGCCAGCTCTTTCTCCAGTATGTTATACTGGAGAAGTTCTGTTTAGACTAGAATATAGTTAAGTTTTGTTTCAAATCCAGTATATTTTACGGGACATCACCAGTGTGTATGCTTTTTCTCTAGTATATTATACTGGATGAATATTATATTTTTTAACAGTATAACTTCTATATATCTAATTATTTGAATTCATTAAATACATGATGCATACAAATTTCTTGCTTATCGCATTTGATGTCAAATGGACAGCGGATTACAAGTACTTAGACCATAAAACGAAGCTTCTTCTTATAAATGACAGGACTTTATTTCTAGAATTCCTGAGCAAAATTTTTGAAGTTATGGAGCTCGATAACAACAAATTTGAAGCAAATATATTGCTTAATATCAACCTAGGTACTGCTAAGGGAATACAAGTGACAAATGATGAAGATCTTACTTTGTGTATGATGCTCTTAAAAAGTGATCCATACTATAAAGGTTCGAAATTTGTGGTTGAAATATCAAAAATACCAGATCAACAACTATAAGGTAATACAATAATGGAAATTGATAATCAACAATTATTGCTTAGAAACACATATGTTCCGGAAGAGCAGGAGATGTCAATTAATGACATTACAATAGAAAATGAAATTGTAATTCCTGTGGAAGATCAGCACATTGAATCAGTAGAGAGTATTGAAAGAAGAAAAAGGAAAGGAGAAGGAAAGGCAAAAGAATCCCCATCAATAATACTGAAGGAAAATGCGTCACTGGATGATGTAAAACTTGGGTCTGTTTTTCAAGACAAAAATGCTATGATTAGATGTTTTTGCGTAGCAGTTATAAAGGAGCATTTTGAGTTCTATGTTAACAGATCAAGTAACACGAGATACTGTTTGGTATGTACTGATGAAAAGTGTGGTTGGACTGATGAAAAGTATGGTTGGGTCGTCTATGATTTTCATATTACGTTCACTTATATTTCTGCTAATGCCTTTACCCAAAAGAATAGTTTCTAATATATAAATCTCAGCAAGCTTTACAGCATCTTCATCACAGACCTCAACATCATCATATATATCATCTGCTGCACCATCACAGAGTTGAGAATGCTTTGTGATAAACTTATACAAATGATCTACCTTCAATCATTTTGGCACATCAGAGAAATACCGCTCCTTCAAACGGTTATCTCTATCATCTACAAAACTATATTCAGATGCCTCAATCTTCAATCCGGTTATAGAATAGTAATCATCTTCTGTAAAAGCTACGTCGTTATCAAAAACTCTAAAAATCATTTTGCTTTTATCCTTGTAAAAAACTTGAGAAAGCAACATACAATGAGTCAACTTCCCAGAGTGACCCACGTCATCCAACTCTAAAAATTTCTCAAATACACCATTCTTTAACTGATCCATTTGAGTTCCACACAAAAACTCTGAAATTGTTTTCTTAAATTTTCGATCGCCTCTCCAATAACAATCAGCAAGAAACCAGTCCTTAAGATCATAAAATCTATCTCCCTCCTAAAATCAAAATATAACACATATAAGCAATATTTCATATAATTTTAAGATAAAAACTTCAACATTTTAGAAATACGTACCTTCAATATCCTTCCTGATGATTCCATTTCTATAAAATCATGAATAAAAACATATTAAAAATAAGATAAATAAACACAATCAGAATCCAAGTATATATATGAGAAATAAATTATTAACATAACTCATTCACTAAAATGAACAGAACAACAGTCTATAGATTGCATTCTTCCAGCATAATATACTGGATCAGATTAAAATACAAGATATGAAAATCCAAAAATAGCATAATAGTCATGCAGTATAATATACTGGAGAAAAAAGCTTACACACGGGAGAAACCCTATAAAATATACTGGACTCAAACAAAACTTGTCTATATTATAATATTCAATCAGTATAACATACCGGAGGCCAAACATTGAAATGACAGACTTCCCCATAATATTCTAGCCCAAACAGAACTCGTCCACTATAATATAATTGAGCAAAAGCTTACACACATGTGATGTCCCGTAAAATATATTGGATTGAAACAAAACTTAACTATATGCTAACCCAAATATAACTCGTCCAGTATAATATACTGGAGAAAAAGATTACACACAGGTGATATCCCGTAAAATATATAGCATTGAAATAAAAACTCAACTATATGCTAGCCCAAACAAAACTCATCCAGTATAATAAACTGGAGAAAAAGCTTACACATAAGTAACGTCCCGTAAAATATACTGGATTGAAATAAAACTCAACTATATGCTAGCCCAAACAGAACTCGTCCAGTATAATATATTGGAGAAAAAGCTTTCACACAGGTGACGTCCCGTAAAATATGTTGGATTGAAACAAAACTCAACTGTATGCTAACCCAAATAGAACTCGTCCAGTATAATATAATGGAGAAAAATCTTACACACAGGTGACGTACTGTAAAATATATAGCATTGAAACAAAATTTAACTATATGCTAGCCCAAACAGAACTCGTCAAGAAAAGGCTTACACACAGATGACATCCAGTATATTTTAAACCCTAACAGTACGGAAATCAAACTAAAACCTAACGAAACAACAATAAGAACGAAAATTCAAATATATTATTGTAAAAACAACACACCCAGATAATTTTGAAGAAAATTAGACAAGATTCGAAGAAAAGTGGTTTGACGAAAGCCAAATCCTTCCGCAATGCTGTGCAAATAAAGAGGCGGGCGATAAAAAGTAAAAAGTAACTAAACGGTATGTTAAATAGTTCAAGGGCAATTATGTTATTTGCCACTATATTTTAAGTTAAACTGGCTACAAATCGATGACATCACGGATGGTTGCTATTTTTCGATAGACAACCCTAAAAGTGGCTATGCCACACGATTTTGACAAAATAAATCGGTGTTACAAAATGACATTTGGGCTACTTCCGACAAATATTTTATATTGGGCTAGGTTTGGTTGAAATTGTTTATGGAATGATAGTTTAGGTCATTTTTCCAAAACTTAAGTGTAGAAAAAATTTAAGTAGTTTTATTTTTTGACAGTTATGATAACTAAAGAAAAAACTTTTATTAGTTTGACTTGGTAATTGAACAATAATAATTAATATTGCCAATATTATATGCAAATACAAATAAAATATATTTTAGAAATTCTGTATATTTCTTAAATGGACAATTCTCATTGCTAGAAAAGAATAAGACTTACAATAAAAGTATTAACATATAGTAAATATAAAGACTTATAAGTGACCATAATGAACACATTACCTCGTACACTTGCGGGATTAAAGGAAACGTCCTAAATGATGATGAAATCGAGTCGATTTTGTTGAAAAAATTTAGGGAGACTTTTGCAAAAGGAGCAATGATTTGGAACCACAACTCGCCACCGAATTCTATTGATTTGTTTTTCATGTTAGCAGACGCCGTCGTAAAGGCACACGCCGGGGCTATAAAGGTTACGACAAGGAAATCGGATGCTTTCAAAATAAGACAAAGGAATGATGAGATGCTCATGGAGTCGTATCCCAATTTCAAATGGAACGAATGAAATTACCACCAGTCTCGGATGATTGGGCAGTACAAGCTTTTACACAGGGTTTGAACGAACAGAGTTCGATTGTGTCACGACAGTTGAAGCAAAATCTTATCAAGTGTCCAGCTGTGACTTGGTCAGATGTACATAATCGTTACCAATAGAAGATCAGGGTCGAGGACGACCAGTTGGGAGCCCCCTCGGGTTCAGTTCATCCTAATAGATTGGCAGTTAAGGCCCCGAGGGATACGGACAGGGAACCCAGACCAAATAGGGAACGATATCAGCCATGTGTCGCAAATCGGAGAAATAACGGTTCGGGGTGTAACGCTCCTCGGAACGATCGAAGAAATGATCGAGGCCAAAGCTCTTGGGGACTTATATGTAAGAATGGTTTTGATAAACACACGATCCTGCGGAAGCACCTCGATTATCGAAGTATAATTTCAGTGTTGATGCATCGGGGATTGTGTCAGCTATTGGAAGGATTAAAGACACAAGGTGGCCCAGTCCTATACAAACCGATCCTTCTTAAAGAAATCCAAACTTGATGTGTAAATATCATGACACACATGGCCATATGAGCGAAGACGCATGCAGCTGAGGTAGGAGGTAGCTTAATTGTTCAACGAGGGTCACCTTCGAGAATTTCTCAGTGATCGAGCTAAGAACCACTTCAGGTAAAGAGACGCCAACAAAAAGAATGAGCAGGAAGAACCGCAATATGTAATTCATATGATCGTTGGTGGTGCCGATGTTCCAAAGGGGCCTATATTCAAACATACCAAGGTGTCGATTACAAGAGAAAAACGAACTCTGAGTTATATGGCCAAGGGCATCCTATCGTTCAATAACGAGGAAGCAGAAGGCATTTCCCAGCCGCACAATGACGCCCTGGTAATTTCTATTTTGTTAAATAAAATTCAATTTAAGCGTGTTCACGTGGATCCAGGTAGTTCAGCAAACATAATCAGATTTAGGGTCGTAGAGCAGCTTGGCCTGCAAGACCAAATTGTACCTGCATCTCGAATCTTAAACGGCTTCAACATGGCAAGTAAAACAACGAAGGGGGAGATAATCCTACCAGTGAACGTGGCCAGGACCATCCAAGATACAGAATTCCATATCATTGAAGTAGACATGAGATATAACGCACTATTCGGTAGGCCATGGATCCACAACATGAGGGCAGTACCTTCAACCCTTTATCAAATGATAAAATTCCCAACAGTGGATGGCGTGAAAATAGTTTATGAGGAACAACACGCTGCAAAGGAAACGTTTGCAGTCAACAAGGTGATACCAATAGCAGCGCCTTCGACCTCAAAAAAGTCGAGCACCAAAGATAAGCAGACGACCAAATAACAACCATCATTCCCGGCCTCGACCGAATCGGAGAAGCAGGTAATCGAAGAAGAAGAAGAGGATCTCCTTACTCCTCGAACTTTTGTTGTTTTCGAAAAGTCTGATGCAATCAGGTCAATGGTCGAGGAGCTGGAACATATCATACTGATCAAGTACATGCCCGAGAAAAAGGTATATCTGGGAACGTGATTAACCCCCGAACTCAGGAAAAAACCTATTTAACTTTTTTATCGATAACATGGATTGTTTTTCTTGGTCCCATTTAGACATGACAGGGATCCCACCAAAAATAACAACACACTGGCTAAGCCTTGACCCCAGGTTCAAACCGGTAAAGCAAAAAAAGAGGCCCTAGTCCGAGATGAAGCATCCATTCATAAAGGATGAGGTAACTAAACTTTTTAAAATAGGGTCTATTCGGGAGGTAAAATACCCCGAATGGTTAGCCAACATAGTTCTAGTCCCTAAAAGGGGGAAAAACTTAGAATGTGCGTAGATTATAAGTATTTAAACAAGGCATGCCCTAAAGACTCTTTTTCACTGCCTAACATCGATCGCATGATTGATGCCACGACCGGGCACGAGATCCTTACCTTTCTCAACGCCAGGTACAATCAAATTCAGATGAACCCGGAGGACCAGGAGAAGACCTCATTTATCACTAAGTTTGGAACATATTGTTACAATGTAATGCCCTTCGGGCAAAAAAATGCTGGAGCCACGTACCAACGCCTAGTTAACAAAATATTCGTGGAACAGATAGGTAAATCAATGGAAGTTTATATTGACGATATGTTGGTTAAGCCCCTGTGCGCAGAGGACCATTTAACTCATTTGCAAAAAACATTCAAAATCGTGAGGAAGTACAACATGAAGTTTAACCCAGAAAAATGTGCCTTTAGAGTCGGCTCGGGCAAGTTTCTCGGCTTCATGGTATTTAATCGGGGAATCGAGATCAACCCCGATCAGATTAAGGCTATCGAAGATATCACAATCGTGGATAGTCTGAAAGTCGTGCAAAGGATAACATAAAGAATAGCCGCCTTGGGTCGATTCATTTCGAGGTCATCAGATCGAAGCCACATGTTCTTTTCCTTGCTCAAAGAGAAAAAAAGATTTTGCATGGACCCTAGAATGCCAGCAAGCATTAGAGGAATTGACGCGATATTTATCGAGCCCACATCTGCTTCACACTCTGAAGGTATATGAAAAGCTTTACTTATATTTGGCGGTGTCCAAGATAGCGATAAGTGGGGTACTAATTCGAGAAGAGCAAGGTACGCAATTCCCTATTTAATATGTAAGTCGGACTTTAGGAGATGCTGAAAATAGATACCCTCACTTAGAAAAATTAGCACTTGCATTAATAAGCGTATCTAGAAAGCTAAAGCCATATTTCTAGTGTCACCTAATATGTGTGTTAACCACTTATCCTCTCCAAAATGTTTTACATAAGCCCGAGCTATCAGGCCGATTGGCCAAATATGCAGTCGAACTTGGTGGGTATGATATCGAATATCAACCCAGAACGGCCATCAAGTCTCAAATCTTGGCTGACTTCATGGCCGATTTTATGCCGACCCTCGTACCCGAAGTAGAGAAAGAACTTCTGCTAAAATTAGGTACATCATCGGGGGTATGGACCCTTTTTACGGATGGTGCCTCTAATGTGAAAGTGTCCGGGCTTGGCATTATTCTAAAGCCTCCGACAGGTAATACTATTAGACAATCTATCAAAACTTCTATGTTGACTAACAATGAGGTCGAGTAAGAGGCCATGATTGCAGGTCTCGAGCTAGCTAAAAACTTGGGGCAGAAGTCATTGAAGCCAAGTACGATTCTCTTTTGGTGGTGAACCAAGTAAACAAAAGCTTTGAAGTTCTAGAGGATAGGATGTAAAGATATTTGGACAAGTTACAGGTAACATTGCACCGTTTCAAGGAGTGGACTCTAAATCATGTTCCTCGAGAACAAAACAGTGAGGCTGGTGCATTTGCTAACTTGGGGTCATTAGTTGAAGAAGAAAATGTCGCCCCCGGGACTGTCGTCCAATTATCGAGATATGTGGTCGAGGAGGGTCACGTCGAGATAAACTCCACAAGTTTGACTTGGGATTGGAGGAATAAGTAATATTTGAAAAGTGGAAAACTCCCTTTAGATCATAAGGAATCGGGGGCTCTACGAACCAAGGCTGCTAAATTCACATTGGATGAAGATGGAATATTGTACAGGAGAACGTTCGATGGACTGTCGGTGGTATGTTTAGGGCCGGGGGACACCAATTATGTTATACGAGAAATCCACGAAGGAACTTGTGGGAATCACTCCAGTGTCGAGTCCTTGATTCACAAAATTATTAGAGCGGGATATTTTGGTATAGCGTGGAAAAAGACACTAAGGAGTTTGTTAAAAAGTGTGATAAATGTCAAAGGTTTGCACCGATGATTCATCAGCCCAGGGAGCAACTTCACTTAATCATGTCCCCATGGCCTTTTATGAAATGGGGAATGGACATCTTCAGCCCTCTACCAACGGCCCCAGCTAAAACTAAATTCATTTTGTTTATGACTGATTATTTTTCTAAATGGGTGGAAGCACATGCCTTCGAGAAGGTCAGAGAAAAGGAAGTTATTGACTTCATCTAGGATCACATTGTATGTGATAACGGGAAGCAATTTGTCGGCATCAAGGTTACAAAGCTCCTCGAAGCACACAAAATAAATAGGATCTTATCAATGCCGTACCAGCGAAGTAGGAACGGACAGGCCGAGTCAACAAACAAAACTATCATTCAAAACGTAAAGAAGAGGTTGGACGATGCAAAAAGAAAATGGAGAAAAGTTCTACTCAAGTTTCTTTGGGCATATCGAATGACATCAAAGTCCAGTACGGGGGCAACCCCGTTCTTGTTAGTATACAACTCCGAGGCCTTGATTCCGATCGAGGTCGGGGAACCCAGCGCCAAATTTTGACATACATCGAAAGAGTCAAATTACGAGGCTATGAATACTAGCCTTGAGCTACCATATGAAAAATAGCCTCGAGCACTTGTTCGGATGGCGGCGTAGAAACAAAGAATCGAGAGATATTATAATAGAAGGACTAACCTTCGACACTTCGGAATCAGGGACTTAATTCTACGGAAAGGCACCCTCAATACTCGAGACCCGAATGAAGGAAAACTAGGCCCGAATTGGAAAGGACCGTACCGAGTCATCTAAGTTGTTGGTAAAGGATCTTACAAACATGGCACGATGGAAGGCGAATAGTTGCCGAACAATTGGAATGTATCACTACTCAAACAATATTACTGCCAAGGTATGACATTCTCCTTTTTTCCATTTGAGTTTAAAACTAACTCATTGCAGGTGTTTGATCGAAGACGTCGAGGGCACCTTTCTACACGAAGATCTTAGGTTTTAAAGCACGCGTTGCACTCTTTTTCCCTTAGATCGGGTTTTATCCCAAATGGGTCTTTCCGGTGAGGTTTTTAACGAGGCAACAACTATGTGCTACCTAGGGAGTATTCAACAGTATCCAAGGCTAAATACTTTCTGGGGGGGCATCACCCTCGGAGGTTATATTTTCGAGGAAAATACTTCACGCTAAAGAGGTCCTCGACAGGAAAACTTTGTAATGGGCCAAACGGTCAAATGAACCGTGTCCATATAGAATAGTCGAGCCCCAATATCAAAACATGAACGCATGTATCAATTATTCAAAGAAGCATTCTTTCTATAACACTTTGTGTATCAAAGAAATTTGCTACTATATGAACATCTTACTTGTGATTCTGCGAGAAACGGCTCAAGGGCCAAAACGCGAATACACCTCGAATACTCGGGGACTGTCATCAACAATCAACACATTCGAATATCTAAACTCAAATTTATAAGACCTCAAAGAGGCATCCCTCGATGCAAAGGCCAAGAACATCATACTCGGGGACTAACCTTTTGGACAAGTTCGAAGGTTATCGGGAAATAAGTCCAAGAGACACACCCGAAGGCTACAACTATATTAAAGACTACGGTCATATAAAAAGGTTACAGCCGAAATAATACGGCTCAGAGATGTCCGAATTTTGACATAAGTTAAAGTCTTTAAAATAATTTAAAAAATCGATTAAATAAGGCTACCCTCGGCAAAGAAAATAAAAAAGGGCTTCGATAAAATCAGTCATTGAATAACTTAAAGGCTTCGATAATATCAGCCTTTAAAAAAAGCCTCAAGAAGTATTAAATTTTCTTAACACAAACGGGTTAAGAAAAAATTGGGTTCTGATCAATTGAACCCTCAAAAAACCCAACGGGTACAAAAAACACATGCTAAGGCATAAGAAAATTTTTCGTAAGTTTTTTAGCCGAAAAGAGGAAAAAATTATAGCCGCTATAGAGGCCGAATTGGCCCAACTTAAAGAGCCTAAGGGACAACCTAAAAAGAGCCTAATGGCCTATAGAAAAGAGCCCAAAGGCCAATATAAAAGAGCATAAGGGTAGATTTAATAAGCCTAAAAGGCCAATACAATTAGAGTTCGAGACCTCGCTCTCACTCAATTTTTACCCAAGGGTTTGATTATCCCAAACCTAAACAAATAATGGTTTGATCATGGCCTCGGGACTCACCATTACCCGGTATAAGCCCGTAAATGTCTATGCCCAAAATCTTGAACTTATTCGAGCTCGACCATGGAAGTTTCGAAGAAAACATCTGAGATAAATCTCTAACAACAAATAAAGAGGATGAAGTCATTGCAAGAATTTTACAAGGCAGGAAATATCAAAATTCTTCTTTTATATATGTTGAAAAAGATATATACAAGGGACTGGTAAAAAGTCTTACAAAAGAGAACGATACAATAAGAAAGGAAAATCCTATCTATGCCCAGGGCAAGTCTCTCCTTCAGGAGCAGCTTCCCCTTTGGGCCCAGCTATCATCGGACGCGCTTTGGCTGCCTTCATCATCATCGTCGTCATCGGAGGAGATGAGGAACTTGGCATCGGCCTCGAGTGCTTTTTCTAGAGATATCTCCTCGGTTAGGTCGAAACCTCAAGCACGGATCTCTTCGAGGGTCTCCCTCCGGGTTGACACTTGGCCAAATCACTTACCCGTTTTTCCCGGTTGGGGGCTTCCCTTAGTTCTATTTGAGTAGCCCCGATACCCTTTAGGTACACAGCAATGGTATTGTCAGATGTGGCCTTCATCCTCTCGACGTCGGACCTGGCTTCAGCAACCTCAGCCCCAATTGCGGCAAGTTGGGACTCGAGCTCATCGATCTTCTTGTCCTGGGCCAAATTTTTTACTTTGACTCCCCGGAGCCGAGTCTCAGCCGAGGCCAGGTTGGCTAGGGTAGCCTCTTTCTCACCAGCAAGTCGATCCATATTTTTCTTCCACTGGATGCAGTCGACCTTAACTTGATCGACCTCCCCTCGAAGTTGCCCGATCATATCTAATTTTTGCTACAGTTGAGACACAGAAGTGTTAGCATCCACATTTGGGTCAACTAGACCATACTTCTGCAAAATGATGGTTACCTGCTTTTCTAGCTCGACCTCATTTTGACGAGCTTTGGCCAAATCTGGCCGGAGTTCCTTGAGCTCCTCCTCCATTTGTCTGCAAATGTGCCTTAGAGCCTTCTTTTCATCCGATGATCTCTTGAGCTCGGCCTCACATTGGCTCAGCTTGGCCCGAAACTTGGTAATGGCCTAAAGAGAAAAAAAGAAATGTCAGTTAATGCAGAAGGAGAAGAAAAAATTTGCAACAATAAGAGTTAGTGTTTACCCGAGAGAAGAGACGATGAGCCTCTTCAAAGAGGGTAGATGCATTATTGAGATCGACAGCATCATTGACCCCAGTAAAGAAATCCCAGAAAGGATCTTCTTTAAGGACCCTGTTCGGGTCGGGCGTTTGCATAGCTTGAGTGTCCTTTATTGCCTCCTCGGAATAAGATGGTAGAGGAGGGGGGTGACTTATTTTCATGGTCCCGAGCAAGTTGCTCGGGGCGCTCTGTTCAGCCTCGGGTTTTTCAGTACTTGCCCCCTTCGGTGTACTTGTTGAAGGAGGGGGAATAATCTCGATCTCAGGGGACTCCAGGGCCTTGCCCGTATTTTTCTTCGGAGTCTCCTCTTTACGAGGCAGGATTTCTGGTTCAAAAGATTTGACGGCCTTAGTTAGCTTCCTGGTTCAGGTCACCAACGACGACTCTTTGCCCTCGTCCTTTTCTTCGTCATTCAGTTGGTGGATTGAGTCTACGTCCACTTGAATGAGTTTCCTCCTCTGCCTTCGAGCAGGGGATTTCTTGTCTTGGGTGTCTTCAGGCTTCAAAGCCCTTTTCCTCTTGTTATATTTCCCCAATTTTTGGACTGGGGACTCGGTCTCTTCCCCGGGCGGGGCTGGCCTTATATCGGAGACATCTCCGATGCCCTCATCAGTGAAAAATAATCATAAGTGAGATAACATCTCCAATAAAAGAGAAAGCATCATAAACCTGGGAGAATAATTAACTGTGGTGCTTGGCTTCCCATTTGCCCCTCGACAAGTCATGCCATTTGCGCTCGTCATACGAGGAGGTCATGTCTAGTTTCTGGACCCAGTCTTCGAGGTCAAAGATCGCATGGGCAATCCAAGCGATAACTGCAAAAGAGGTAAAGGCATTACAAAAGGCAGAAACAGAGTATAAGGAGATATTGGGACAGGGACTTCACTTACGATTGAGATTCCATTTCTCCGGGAACGACATTTTTCCCCCAGGGATGACATCCGAGGTCCTCACTCGGACGAACCGGATCATCCAGCCTCGGTCCTTATCCTCGTCATTGCTAGCAAAGAAGGCTTTGCTTTATTAACGTTGAAGCTTGATCAACCCTTGAAAAAGCTTAGGCTGATACAGTCGAATGAGTTGATTGAGGGTAAACTCTAATCTCTCGGCCTTGCTAGAGAAGTAGCGCAACATAATCATGATACTCCAGAAAGAGGGATGGATCCGGCAGAGGGTAACTTCATATCTTTTGCAGAATTCAATCATTACTGGATCAAGGGGACCTAGTGTGAAGGGGTAAGTATAAAAACTTAAGAACCCCTCCACATAAGTAGTAATTCTCTCCTCGGGGGGGGGATCTGTACCACGACCTTGTTCCCCCAGCCACAGTCTTTCTTCATGGCCTTGAGATACTTATTCGTTATCGAACTAATATATCAGGATACATGCTCGCATCGACCTGGGATTGCATGGGGATTTTTAACGTTGAAGTCTTTCTTTATCACGCAGGGGTCGAGAATAATCTCGTGAAGGGCCAGCGCCACAAGTTTGGCCGGTCGGGAAGAGGAGGAGGAAGCTTTCTCCTTTTAGGGAACTGTCTTTGAAGTTTTTGCCATTAATTCGAGTTTGAGGAAGTGGAGGTAGGCGGAGTTTGGTATTTTCTAACACTAAGAGGAACGGGAGTAGCGGATAATGAGAGAAAAGAGATGAAGAGAAGAAGATATAGAAGAAGTTTAGAGGTGGTTTGAAGATTGAAGTAAAGCTTTCTCCAAAATTAAACCTTGTATTTATAGGCGAGCGGCGACGGTTCAACAACACTAGTGGCCAACTACCACTGGAGAAGCATTTAATGTTTTGGGGAAGCGAACCGGTGAGACGTTTCGGTCACTTCGAGCACCTACATCACGGGAATGACGTCATCATTAAGGACTCCGAAAAATTGAGGTTCAAATCGTTTCTTATTACTTTACTCTAAGAAACGAGGGGACTATCTATACACGGTAAAATCATGTGTCCCTGATTTTGTGGGATCGAGGGCTCGTATCGAGGAATAGCGGGCTCGTTTCGAGGAATAGAGGGCTCACATCGAGGAATAGATTCAGTATGGGCCGGGTTCGAGCCCGAAGACAGAACACAAGGCTCGAAGATCGAAGTGCATGATGAGTACCGGAGCCGATTATAACCAACCCCAAGATGATGCCGTTATGGGTTTGTAACAGAAAGAGCAAGATTCTCGCCACGTCCCCAAGATCATGGCGTAAATTCCGAAATAGATTCGTATGAGTTAGTACAAATCCGTACCAGGTGTTTATACAGCTGCCCCAATAAGATTCTTTACTGTAAATAGAAATGTACCTTATTTAGGGTTCCCCTATTATATAAAGGGGACCCCAATCATTTGTAACCATCATCAATCAATGGCAAAGAATATACTCTGTCACTTTCTTGCTCATATTTCATTAGAATTGTCTCTTAATTTTATTGTCTTTACTTTACTGTTCCTACTGACCAACCTCGAGGCCCTTGTATCTCGAGGTCAAGGTTGGCTTGAACACTGGTTTAATTCAACTTACTTCTTTCATTTATACTTCAGATTTCTTGGTTATTAATTAGTATTGAACTAAATCCATATCTTTAAAATCACAAACAAGTTTAATTGTTACTCATATTTTCGGGGTATAAACAAACCATCCCAAAACTGGAACGATCTCAACTTTAAAAGAAACCTCTAATACCAACACATTAATTTTCATTCACCAATTTAGTCAAAAAAAAACACTAAATCAAGAAAACTCACTTTGTCTTCTTTAATATTTTTTAAGGACCAACAATGAACTTTTGAGATTTTTAAAGCAAATCACTAAATTATTAGTTGAAATAAAAATTTAAGCATAAGTTATTAATTCAAACGATTTTAATAATAATCAATCATTAACTTTTGGATTTTATCACCAAACAAGAATTTCAAGCTTATAATATTGAAGAACTCTGATATTCTTGGTGAAAAAAAGCATATATTTATAATAAAAGTAAAAACACAAAAACAATATTTAAAGATCTATCCCTTAGATAATTTTTTACATTACTTCTCAAGGGAGAAATACTCGAAGATCGAACCTAGAAGTGCATGCAAACCCACACGTAACCTTCTCCTAATTTCCCGTTAACAAAATGATGGGTCCAAACATATACTGAAACTCATTGGCCTATTGATGATGTGATTTACTAATTCATTGGACAAATTAACTTGGAAATTTTTTATTGAGACCATTCACTTCCCTTAATATTTTCTGTGTCTGAGATAGAAAATCGGAAATTAAATACCACAAAGGCCAAGTTTAATTTATTTTCAATCCCCCATATATATATATATATATATATTCACTTCCTTGCAAATTACTTGAGAGTCATCTTCTTTCTCTCTTTGGCGAAATACCATCTTTCTTTCTCTCACAAACATTACATTTAAGTTTGTGAGAGGAAGAAAGACAAGGTTTCAAGCCTCATTTAATTGATAAGACAAAGACAATTAAGTTTAAAAAAAAAAAAATATGGGAGCTTGTGCTAGTGTACCAAAGGGCATGAGGGCTGAGGCAATGGCAGCTCCTCCACCGGAACAACCGAAGGAGGAGAACACCACCACTGCCACCACCGCGCCTGAGGTGGTGGAGGTGACAGAAGGTAGTGACAATGCCGAGCCAAAGGAGGATAAGAACGTGGCGGAAGACAAAGGTTCTGACGACAAGCACCAATCTCTAGGATCTTTGCTCAATGAGGTATTTATGATTATAAATATTTATATAATCAGGTCAATTATAAGTTGAATATAAGTAATTCTCAATCATTAATTGGTGACCCAAAAAATTAAAATGATTTCTAGCTAGTTTTGCTATCGGAGCTTAATTAAAATTGAGAAATAGATGTACACCAGGCTCCCCTAATACGTTACATAATTATATATGTTACCTTCTAAGTATATATTGTTGATGGGTAACATGGAAAAAGATCAATGAGTTGGAACAAAATACTACTAAGATTCAAAAAACTATTTCCCAATTAAAAATGTCCCCTCAACCCTTCCTAATTATATACTCTACTTTGACAACAAACACTAAACAAATAAAACATAATTTAAGTTGATGGATGCATATCAGAATTTTTAGTGTGATAGGTTCAACTTTGAGGATTTAGCACTGATTTTATTTAACCGAATAAATTATGGTTCAAAATTTATTTGTTATAAAATTTTAATAAATTTTCATACATATATACCTATTCAATGTGTCAAAAATATTGGGTTAGGTTTAACTGTAGTCAGAATACTACATCCACATTTTTGACAGTAGGTGTTGAACTTAATGTAAATATATATTTTCTCAATCTAAGAGTAATGGCTGCAGTCGTACTATTTGTTCAACTACTGCATCTACCTCCAACACGGTTCTCAATAGCTTATATGGGTTCTGAACGTGCCACTGAACTCATAGATCGTCTTAGTTTTTGGATTCAGTGGCGGAGCCATATGCACAAAGGGGTGTCGGCGGGTGTCAACCGACACCCCTTCGCCAAATAATTATACTGTATAACTGGTAATTTTATTTAAAATATGTATATATACTATATAATGAAACTCCTTGACTGCTTGCGATTTTATTTCTTTATATTTTGGCTTCCCTTAATGAAAATCCTGGTTGCGCCACTATCTGGATTCACAATTAATATTATTCATACATATTTATTGTATTTCTTAATATAAATACACGATTTGAGTAAAAGCTACTGAATTCGTCCGAACCCCTAGCTCCACCCATGAAAGCAAGACTTTGTTTGATTTTATATCTAAGCTATATGATTGATTACTTTGAAACATGAATGCAACAGAGTGAAGCAGCCAAGGAGTCAGCTAAAGATGAGAAGAGCTCAGACAGCAATGCTGAAACCAAAGAATCAAAGGATGAGGAGCTTCCAGTATCAGATGCAGCTGTTGCACAACCCTCTTCTTCTTAATAAAATAAAGTGCCTACATTATTTGCTCAAATGTGGTGAAATGGAAACAAAGCTGTTTTTTTGGTGGATATATGTTTTAGAAATATCTGTATTTTCCATTGGGTGTTTCATATTGTTGGAGTTCTCTTCTTCTTATGTTGAATTGTTTTGTTAGTTTTTCTAATCACTCGCACAGTACAGCTACTCTTATCATGTTATATACCATATTTTTCAAATGATCAATTAATTATTACTGAAACAGCAAAATCATAATTATAAATGAACTGATTGCGATATTAAAGAGCAGCCCAGTGCACTAAGCTCCCGCTATGCGCAGGGTCCGGGGAAGGGCCGTACCACAAGGGTCTATTGTACACAACCTGACCCTGCATTTATGCAAGAGGCTATTTCCACGGCTTGAACCCGTGACCTCCTGGTCGCATGGCAACAACTTTACCAGTTATGCCAAGGCTCACCTTCTGATTGCAATGTTAGTAGAGAAGAAATAGGAGAGCTAGAATTTCAAGTAGGGTACATGAACAGGATGTATCGGTCATTTCTTGCATGCTAAGCAAAGGCCTCGAGGGTAAACAGAAATTAGAAACTAATCGGGTGCGTTTGGTATGAAGGAATTTCCAATTTTCCCATATTTGGTTGACTTTAATATTTTCCAATATTCTTGAAGAAAAGAAGAAGTAAAACTGAGTAGTTAGGAGAACAATGTTCACATATTTATAGAGAACGCTAGCCAGATGTGGCTCCACTATGACCAACAGTTCTCAAGAAGGAAATGCAAAGTTTCAATCAAGCATCACATAGCAAAAAGAGGAATGATTAACAAGGTTAAAAGAAAAACTAAATCAAAACAACCATCTATTAGATAGTAGCATCCTTCAATGTGATAAGAAACAAAAAATGTCATCTCAAGACAAATTTGCTTATAGTTCAAACATTGCAGGCAGCATATGGTACATGCTGGAAAGCATCTGATACTTCAGCCACCCTTTTGGCAACTTTAATGAGATATAAGCAGAGATACAAGGATTTCCGAAATTCTTCCAAATACCATGTGCAAAGGTAACTAGTAAAGTTGTTGTCATATGACTAGGAGATCGCGGGTTCAAACCGTGGAAACAGCCTGTTCCATAAATGCAGGGTAAGGCTACGTATACTAGACCCTTGTGGTCCGGCCTGGACTCCGCGCATAGCGGGAGCTTAGTGCACCAGGCTGCCCTATATTTTTTCAAACCAAGTGCAAAGGTAGAAATGAGGAACAGAATAAAATTAAAGATTTCATGTAGCAAACACCCAACAAAGTGCCAACAGGATAAATTACGACTTTGCGTCTTACACCATGAAAGCTACGACTTTGCGTCTTACACCAAAAGAAAGCAAACAGGAAGCAGGAGACAAAAGGTACGTAGTAAGGGTAACAGGCAAGGGCTTACTAATAGAAAGAAAATTACAGACTGCGTATACTGCAGCATGTGGCGCCTTGCTTAAACATATGCTGATAGATTATTCAGTCTGAAGACTTGTTTCACAGCGCTTGAGCTGAAGCTCCATGCGCTTATTCTCAAGCATCATAGACTTATTTTCCAGCTTCAGTTCTTGTAGCTCCCTGTCTTCTCTCCGGCGGAACCTCATGCACTTGACTCTCTGCTTCTCCAGTTCCAGAATTTGGGCCTTAATTTGTAACTTCTGTTCTTCCAACTGCAGTAACTGATGCACAATCTGCTGCTCATTCTGCAATGTCTCTGCCTCCTCATTGTTAGTATAATCATGAATCCCATTGCTGTTAGGATTAAGCACATTACAATCTGAATTAATGAATGCACAGACCACATTGGAAACTCTTTCTTCCCCGACTATCTTTCTCTTTGCAGGCATATCCTGCACAACATATTCAGGCTCATACCTGTCCTTGCGTTTGAGAGCCAACAGCACAGATTGCTGGAGTTCCCGATCATCTGGAAGGAATAATCTATTTTGGTTGTTGTATGAGCACAATTCTTGATAGAACAACTGTTTGCTACTTAAAAGCTTCTTCACTTCCTCCAGCGCATCACGAGTCAGGTCCATCATTTCCATAAGGCCAGGGTTCTCCACAACACAACATGCAGTGCCTCTCCCAAGAATATCATTCAGTCTCTTGAACTTTTTGTTCAGATCGTTAAACTTATCCTCACACTGCTGAGGTGAGACATGATGACCTCTTTCAGCCATAGCATTGGAAATAGCCCTCCATTTACCTTTCTTTGGGAATACCCCATTGGACCAAACATCTTCTCCGATGTAAGAAACAGCAGTGATCAAAAGCTTAACCATCTCATCTGTCCATTTCATACGACTGTATACAACAGGCTGTTTCTCTTTATTCATCTTCCATCTTGTACGCCGATACACAACTGGCGGTTTCTCTTCACGACGTACAGTGACTTCTTCTACATCATCTGACCTCTCATTATAAGCTTCATACACATTAAGTCTATTGGTTTCGATAGCATCTAGAGACAACACTTGTTGGTTCAGGTCATGCATGTTGCTAAAGCCAAAGGATGTGGCACCTTCCAGAGCATGCTGCAAATCCCCTGAGCCCTGGTTAGGGGAATTGCTTTGTTGGTGATTAACTTGCATTGATCCGCACAAATCTAGGATATCACAGGATTAATCTGGTACATATGAAGCAAGCTGATGAATGCAATTTCTACATTTAGCAGATTGGCAATCTTAATAACTCATAAACTTACAGATCCAGTACGATTTTGCTCATTCAATTAAGAGGAGCACAGAAAAGATACAAAATAGATTCTATGACTAGATTCAGCAGAGATAAAGGGTGAAACTAAGGCAGAGAGTCATGCACACAGTTGAGTATAAATTTTTTACCCCTATGAAAATCTATAAAGCAGAATTAACAGTTACATCGGTGCAATCAATTATCAATAGAACACAACCTAACTATGATATAAATAACGAGAAAGGAAAAGAATTGATTCAGTCACATTTTACCAATTGCAGATGCAATAAAGAAAGAGATTTACCATAGAATAAATGAGATCAGTTGCAACATAAATCAAATGTTTTTTTACCCCTAAACACAAGTTCTTGTTTACTTCTACAGAAGAGGCTTATAAATTAAGTGAATACTTCGAGGATGCTTCGTGAAACACATTGTTTTAATCGCCCAAGAAAGAAGAGAACTTACAACAGATGTGAGGTCTGCTAACAAGTGCCGTCGCTTTTGACAAATGGGATGATGGCAGCAGAAACAGGTGGATTTTAGGAGACTTTGCTCGGGGAATTGGGCGGACTAATTCCCGGATAAGTTAGGTTACAAGATGAAATAGGCAGCATACTTAATGTTTTATAAACATATAGGTATCTCGGACTAATTTGTATATGCATTCAAAACAATGTCACATGGAAAGTGAGGTGTTCTGGGAAATTTTCTTAAAACTAATTAAGGAAAATATTTAATCCTTAATTCCCTTCCTCCCTCTATCTTTTTCCCAAGAAAAATGGGGCTTCAGGTAACTTCTGATTAAGTTCTATAAGAATAAGGATCAAACAAAATACTTACAAGTTTTAACACAAATCACAACCGGTGGATAAAAGTTGCATTTGATTTAATTCACCCATAAGAAAAAAACAATTACGGTAATTCTTTTTATAACTAAGAAATCCCCGAGGGCCAGCTGGCGCACAGTTCAAAACTCGGCGGATAATGGGCCTTCCCCTCTAGCCTTCTCCACAAAGACTACAACAACAACAAACCCAGTATATTCCCACAAGCGGGGTCCGGGGAGGGTAGTGCGTACGCAGACCTTACCCTACCTAGTGAAGGTAGAGAGGCTGTTTCCAATAGACCCTCGGCTTAGAAAGAGTGAGACGAGGAAGAAGGGGAAGAGAAAAAAAAATTGACAAAGAAATTTTGGTAATTCAGCACAGATAATATCATCTCAGATTATATGACCTAATTGACAAAAAGGCTTGGTCAGAATAAGAGAGAAAATACAAACAATCAGCTTATACCAAGCTTCGGAATGTAACTTTAACTCTTTGCAAGAATAATCAAGTAGACAGCTTGAAAAAAAAGAGTAGACAGCTTGAAAAATAACGGCTCATTTCTGATGTGGTAACCTAGTTATTCTCTCTTTCCTTTTTCTTCTCCTATTTATTTCTTTAGGCTATATTCATGTCACATTTCTTTCCTTTCCTCTTGTTTCCTCTTTTCACCTTTCTTGGTTAATTCAATTTTGTAAGAATAGGGCGAAGAAGTCCTCAAACAAAGATGAACAAGTCTTGGAGAAACAGAATCTAGATAGCGAAGAAAAAGGGAAACACTCTCTGAAACTTTTCATTTTTCTTGTTAATTATTTCCTGCTATTATCATCCTAGAGATGATCGTCTTGGAATTAAGCTTGTTAATTATAGGATATTAAATATGCATCACGGGGATGTTCTTCCAGATTAATTGATCCACCATGGAGTTCCTTATCAAAATTTTAAGTTAGTTTATATTTTGTATTTTCCCATTGTCATCTCTCTCTCTCCCTCCCTCTTCCCCATTTTCTTCAAGTTGAGGAGTGTTTCTTGAAAATTAATTGAAGAGTGTAAGGTCAGACGGGATGAACACAAATGGTCCTATGGGCAGTACACAGAGTAAGAAGAGGACAGAGTAAAGATTATGAGCTTGGGATAGTATTTAAGAAGATGGACAATTGTTCAAACAGTAGTAACCACAAACTTAGATTACCGTTTTTGGTTACATGGAGGAACTCAAAATTACAAGCCTATACCTGGAAAAAAAATTCATTTTTCTGGCTGAAAACTTCTCTTGTAACTTTATGTTTTTCTGCAGACCCTGAACCAATGACCGATACATATTCATACAAAGACTACAAGAAAGATATTCCGCCAGATAAGTGATATCATTTAATTTTCATACAGCTGGATCAAGTCACTTAAATAGTTGATCCATCCAGAAGAAAATTCACATTCCTTATTCATCTTTTCAGAAAGTTTATTTTCCAAGCTTCATTCAAAAGTTCTTATGACCTTTTATTTCACTATGAATACAGTTTTTCTTTTTTTGGCTCAACTAGCAGTCTAAATAATGAAAAAAAAAATTCCTTTTTGTCTTCACTAGCCTTCTAAATAGCTCAATGGAGTACTTGCTCAGTCTTTTATTTGCTCTACAGCTCTTGCTGTAATTGTATTTATATAATATTCATGTGTAAACTGCAAGTTTATCATCACATGCTTGTTCCATGTATGCAAAGTTACACAAGGGGATCTTTTATTTCCATGAAATTACTTCACGGATGAAAGATTGAATTGCTTACTCTAGATCCAGAGATGTAAGGTGACTTCACATTTAAAATAGACTACATAAATGCATTAGAATTCATTTTGCTTCTTTTATCTAATCCTGCTTATGGTACTTTAATAATGAGAGCTTTTGATTTTTCGGGATGGTTAAAAGATCATTTTCTTGTCAACATTAAGTGCGGAGAATCGACAAGAGTATAAAGAGCCAAAACTGAGTAATATTGTACTTTGGTTGGGCGCCTATATAAACTACAAAGCATGTGCTTCTTTTAGCTTCTTTTTTCTCTCTTAAATCTGCCAAAGAGTTGTTTTCAGTAGTTCTATTATCTTCTAGTTGAATGATAACCTAGGATGTATAATTTATAGCATTTGCAGCAAAGTGTCACTTTGAATTTGGACCAAACTGAAAGGTCTGCATTCAATTTTGGGATGGAAAGAGTACATTCTTCTCATGTTGGTGCTGTATTTTCAGTTTAACAAATGCCTGCTAAGATCCGCTCAAGGTTATCCTTTCTGATTCAGTCAATAGCAGATCCTTCTTTCTTGCTAACAGGGCAAAGATGTTATTATCACAGTTTATCAACATTTCCTCAAAAATTGGAATTCACAGGCAAAATTTACAGCACGCTTGCTTAGAAATAGAATTAGATCATCCTGATCAGAAATAGCATCAGGTAATAGTCTAAATGTCTTTTGGTAAGAAGGAAAGAAACAAAAGATACTAAATAGTTTCTGTTAAGAGGGAAAGAAATGTGAAGTATTTAATATTTTGTTAAAGAAAAACCAAGTTTCCATAGAAGAGCTCCAAATCAAAACTTTGCGATCCTGCAATTTGCAGAGCCACCATGTAAGAATGACCATTCATGACATTATCTTCGTTAATGCGCAGGGACACAATACACTACTGCAAGATGGTGCGTGGAGATATATTTGCGAATAGGTATTCATATATTCCAGAGGTGAACTTAAGCATCAGCGTAAGTCAAAATGTTCCCACTATCGCCCCAAACCTTGCTCCAAAGATATATTTCCATTATTCCAGTAAACAATATTAAATACACCAGAGTTACTCCGAAGAACATAGTATGTGTTAGCAGACCAACTAGAAGAAATATAACTAGAAAGACAGGTGGATAAAAAGAATCAAACACAAATAATATAATTACCATGCTGACCTTAGACATTTCAACTAACAAAAGAAGCGTGAAGCACCATAGCTATTCAATCCAAGATGGTGCACAAAATTATTATTATAGCAAATCTTATGCGAAACTCATGAGGCCACCATAAACAATTAATAGACAAATAAGGGGATGAGAAAATCAAGTAGGTACATGTACCTGGAACAAAAATAGCAAAATGTCAGCTGATATACACTTGGATTGAGCATCCATTTCTTGTTGTTTTATCTCCAATTCCAGACAATTAATTTTCAAGCATCATGCACTCTTTTTCCTTTCTCAACTCCTGCAGATCCTTGTCCTTGATGTGGTTGACTTATTTTACCACTCAAGTTGCTTCTTTCTAGTTCTAACATCACATTCTGAAGTTATAGAGCTTCTTCCAGCCAAGTTGAGCTACCTATGACCCAGCAATTCTCTAGCCTTCTCTCCCTCCCCAGTGCCAGCAAGAACTAGATTTGTATCTAGAGGTCAATGAGCATTTTCTCTCCACTACGAGGCAAGAGTTTTGAGGAACTACGAGGAACCAGGAATTCAAGTTCTTCCTCTGTAATTCTTCCTCTGTCAGGATCCTATGACATATTAGGAATTCATCAAGTGTATAATCATCTCTGCTGTCATTGCTTTGACCTTCCATGCCAGCATCTGTCAAAGTTGTGAGGCTTAGAGGACCTGACTACAGGAAGCTCGGAGCATTAGAATCATTGTCAGTGTTATAAACCAACCACAAGGGTCATTGAAGATATTAATAAAGAGGAAGGTAAAATCCGATTCAGAAATCTAAAATGGTAAAACAAATGTTCCAAGCTAAAAGTTTTCCTAACATCGTCCCCAGCATTATCAGAAACATCCACCAAATCTACAAGAGGTGGATGTTCAACAACCTCAAAATAAGTACCTCGCCACAGTATATCACCAAGTCTTACATCTTTTACAATCTCTCTCAGGCATTGGAGTATGTGATAGCCTTCCACTTCTTCTTCTTTGGTAAAACTAATGAATGCTCTAATGAATGCTTTGTTCCGATACTGCTGAAGATGGAAGAAGCATCCTCTCCGTCTCCAATGTATGAAACAGTGGCAAATAAAAGTTCACCATCTTATCTTTCCAGCTTACCCACTGCCATGGTGACTCCTTTAAATCTCTCCCACCTACAATATGCCCACGGACACTTTTTCCTAACCCGCTAGTTTTTCATCATCACCAGCAGAATCTTTAACTGTTTCCACCTTTGTTGCGAGCAAGAACAGAATCCGGAAGGTCCAATTCTGTTTGACCCGATTGCAAGGTATGGTATGGAAGGGATTCAATGGTGGCCTTGGAGTCTCCCACCTCAAATATCTAGCTTCTTTCCTGCTGCTACACCTATAATGACTAATATTTTGGACTTTCTCCGAAGGGTAAAGCACCATTGAAGAGTAAAAATAGTCTGTTTTCCAGGTGACTGACTCGCAATGATCCTTGTATGCCTACCGCAAGATAATCACAGCTGGTTGATTATACTCCAGTAGCTATTAATGACAGAAATAACTTGAAACCAAAAATCCAATGAATGTCTGCATACTGCCCCCCAAACCTTTCAATCAATTACACCTCAAATCCAAATTAATTGGGGTCAGCTATATGAATCCTATGTATCCGGTGCGATATTCAATAATTTGTCCTAAGATAATTTAGGGTTTTCCGAAACTAGTACTATATCTCACACTTCCATACAAGGATATACAAGTTTCCAACCAAGATTAAAAAAAGGTCTAGGGCAAACACAGGATGCATATACAAATCTCCAACCAAGATAAAAAAGGTCTTGGATAAACACAGGATGCAAAGTAAGTATAACAGAAGATAAACTTTAATCCCAGCTAGTCGGTATCGCCTATGTGGATCATCTAAACAACAAAAGAAAAAATTCAACGCAACGCATAATGCCTAAAAAAGAAGAAGCAACACTAAGGCAGCAAGCACTCAACAAATCCACGAATTTCTGATTTTACAGGCTTCTAGCGAGAATTAATATTAAGAAAATATGTTTGAAACTCCCCTGCTTTTAGACTGCAGATGATGCCATAATTGAGATAATTTGCAGCAGAATAACCAAACATTGTTGTCTATACAAAAGTTCCACAACTCAGTATCAAGCTTTTGAATCAAAAACTGAATCTTTTGAATCCAGAAAACTAATTGGAACATGCAAGTCTTGCTGTAGTAAAAAAGGGTAGAGTTACAGGTTATCAAGGCCGTCATAAAATGTCTCGTTTGACAAGTATATGTGAGGTGCTTACTGTTAGTTTGATAGTTAAATAGTAGTAAATAACCCTAATCTCATATGTATTAGGAGTAGGACATGTATTATATATATAAGGCTCATTGTATCATTGTAAAAATTAATCAATCAATAATATTTTCTCCCGTGCATTCTCACATGGTATCAGAGCATTAGTGAGAAACTTATCGTTATACATCATTCCAGCGACTTTTGGGAAGAAAGACCTCGTCACCGTGCAATTTTCCGGTGACTTACGAGATGTCCGTAACAAAATCACTTTCTGTTGGTGTTGAGCAAAAAACCAACACCACCAAAGGGTCCCCAAGGCTTCGGCGACCAAACCCCACCAAAGATCTCCGGTAACCAACCTCTCACGCGCCCTCACGCACGGATCGGAAGTCTGTTTTTTCCGGCGAGTTCTTCCCACGCGCTGGCGTGTGTGGCCTTTTCCCGACTAGATTTAAAAAAAATTCTTTCAGACAGCTGTTCACGCGGCCATTCCGAGCCTACCCATAACATTTTCTTTTTATTCCGAGCACTTTGAGATTTTTCCGGCCAGCAGCTACAGTGATTTTTCCGACAAGCTTCTTTTGGACAGATTATTCAAGAGATTATTCGGAGTCTTGTCATTTACGTTTCATCAAATTCCGACAACCTTTTTATTTTTCCGGCGTGAACAGTGAAACCAGAAAATTTCTGCTTTTTCCGGCACAATATTATAATGGCATTCGTATCGGAAGCCTTTAACTCACAATCTGTTGGATCGAATGCATTGAATCCAATCCAGATGGTTTCTTTACCGGATTATATTGAGCTCCTTCAGTACAAAGCACGTAAACAGACATCTTCAGGATTAGCCTCCGTTGTTCCAACAAATAGTAGCATGACTTGTGTCTCCCAATCTTCACCTTCTGAGTCTTGAGTCATTGATTCGGGTGCATCTAATCATATTTCTGGTAACAAATCTTTTTTCACTAGTATTTCATATTCTCAATCTCTTCCAACATTCACAATAACCAATGGGTCTCAAGCCATGGCAATTGCAATAGGTCAAGCAAGTCAACTTCCTTCCTTACCTTTAGACTCCGTTCTTTATATTCCTGGTAGTCCTTTTAATCTCATAGTCGTTAGTCGCTTAGCCAAATTACTTAAATCTGCTGTTTCATTTCTTGATGACTTTATTTTTATACAAGAACGCTGTACAGGGCGGATCATTGGTACCGGACGTGAATCAGATGGACTTTATTACCTTATCCTTGCAAAATCACATGGACTCGCATCTTGTCTTCCTCCAATAACTTGTCCTTTATTACTAAAATGGTTAGGACATCCCAGTTTGTCAAAACTTCAGAAAATGGTACTTGACTTATCTCACTTGTCCACTCTAGAGTATGAGTCATGTCAGCTCAGTAAGCATACCCGCTCCCATTTCCCGCGGCGTCTTGATAATCGAGCAAAGTCACCTTTTACTTTAGTCCATTCTGATGTTTGGGGTCCTAGTCGGGTCAGTTCTACCTTGGGATTCCGCTACTTTGTCAGTCTCATTGATGATTATTCCAGGTGCACTATGATATTTTTGATAAAAAATCGATTTGAGTTGTTTTCTATTTTCCAGACCTTCCACGCTGAAATTCAAAATCAATTTGGGGTTTCTATCCGCACATTTCGTAGTGATAATACTTAAGAGTATTTGTCTTCCTCATTTCAGCAGTGTATGAACTCCCATGATATTACTCATCAAACATCTTGTCTGTACACATCCCAACAAAATGGGGTAGGTGAAAGAAAGAATAAACATCTTATTAAAATCGCTTGTACCCTACTCATGTTCCGCTGCATTTTTTGGGAGATGAGGTTCTTACATCTTGTTATCTTATTCATCGTATGCCATCTTCACTTATCCAAAATCGAGTTCCATTCTCTGTTATGTTTCCCCGCTGACCTTTGTTCTCTCTTCCACCCTGTGTCTTTGGGAGTACGTGTTTTGTTCATAACCTTACTCCAGGAAAAGATAAGTTAGCTCCTCGTGCTCTTAAGTGCATATTTCTGGGTTACTCGAGAACGCAAAAGGTATATCGATGTTATTCTCCTGACCTTCAGCGATTTCTTATGTCTGCTGATGTTACCTTCTTTGAAACCCAATCATACTTCACAGGTCCAGTTAATCACTTAGATATTTCTGAGGTGCTACCAGTTCCTTCTTTTGGAGATTCAATCCCTATCTCCCATTCATCTTTCACCATAGCTCCACCACCTACAATTCCAGTTGCAGCTCCACCACCTACAGTTCTAGTTGCAGCTCCACCACCTACAGTTCCAGTGCCACCACTGATTCCAATGCCACCACCTAGTCCAGTTCCACCAACTATAGCTCCAGTGCCACCACCTAGTCCAATTCAACCTTCTACAATTCTACCACTCCTAACTTATCATCGTCGTCCGCGCCAGCATCAGGCCCAGCTGATTCACGTCCTGCACCTGACCCTACTAATACTGTGGACTTGTCTCCTCTTAATCAACCGATTGCACTACGAAAAGGTATACGGTCCAAACTTAATCCAAATCCTCATTATGTTGGTTTAAGTGATGATCGTCTCTCACCATCCCATTATGCATTTGTATCATCTTTGTCCTATGTTTCCATCCCTAAGTCTACAGGTGAAGCACTGTCTCATCCCGGACGGCGACATGCTATGATTGATGAGATGTCTACTTCACATACGAGTGGTATTTGGGAGCTTGTTCCTCTTCCTTCAGGTAAATCGACTGTTGGTTGTCGTTGGGTGCTGGGTGTATGCAGTCAAAGTTGGTCCAGATGGCCAGGTTGATCGACTTAAGGCTCGTCTTGTTGCCAAAGGGTATACTCAGATATTTGGACTCGATTACAGTGATGCTTTCTCTCCCGTGGCTAAAATTGCATCAGTCCGCCTTTTTCTATCCATGGATGTTGTTCGCCATTAGCCTCTCTATCTGTTGGACATTAAGAATGTTTTTCTTCACTGTGACCTTGAGGATGAGGTTTATATGGAGCAACCACCTGATTTTGTTGCTCAAGGAGAGTCTAATGGCCTTGTATGTCGATTGCGCCGGTCCATCTATGGTCAAAAGCAGTCTCCTCGAGCCTGATTTGGTAAGTTCAACACAGTTATCCAGGAGTTTGGCATGACTCGTAGTGAAGCTGATCACTCTGTATTTTATCGACATTCTGCTTCAAATCTCTGTATTTATCTGGTCGTTTATGTTGAAGATATTGTTATTACCTGCAATGATCAGGATGGTATTAGTAAGTTGAAGCAACATCTCTTTCAGCACTTCCAGACTAAGGATCAAGGGAGATTAAAGTATTTTCTAGGTATTGAGGTCGCTTAGTCTAGCTCAGGTATTGTGATCTCACAACGGAAGTATGCCTTAGATATTCTTGAGGAGACGGGAATGACAGGTTGTAGACCTGTTAACACTCTGATGGATCCGAATTGATAAGGGAGCCTCATAGCGATCCTGCCAGATATAGGAGATTGGTTGGTAAATTAAATTACCTCACAGTGACTAGACCTGACATTTCCTTTCCTTTTGAGTGTTGTGAGTCAGTTTATGGATTCTCCCTATAACAGTCATTGGGATGCAGTTGTCCGCATTCTTCGGTATATAAAATCAGCTCCAGGCAAAGGCTTATTGTTTAAGGATCGAGGTCATGAGCAGATCGTTGGATATTCGGATGCTGATTGGGCAGGATCACCTTCTGATAGACGTTCAACGTCTGGATATTGTGTCTTAGTAGGAGGAAATTTGGTGTCTTGGAAAAGCAAGAAACAGAATGTGGTCGCTCGGTCTAGTGCAGAAGCAGAATATCGAGCAATGGTTATGGCGACATGTGAGCTAATTTGGATCAAATAGTTGCTCTTCATATTGCGTCAAATCCAGTGTTCCGGAGAGAACTAAACACATCGAGATTGACTGTTACTTTGTTAGAGAAAACATACTCTCGGGAGATATTGCTACAAAATTTGTGAAGTCGAATGATCAGCTTGCGGATATTTTAACCAAGTCCCTCACTGGTTCTCGTATAAGTTATATATGTAACAAGCTCGGTAAATATGATTTATATGCACCAGATTGAGGGGGAGTGTTAGTTTGATAGTTAAATAGTAGTAAATAACCCTAATCTCATATGTATTAGCAATAGGACATGTATTATATATATAGAGCTCAATGTATCATTGTACAAATCAATCAATCAATCAATAATATTTTCTCTCGTGCATTGACACAATTACCAATAGGTCAAATTAAGGCAGGTATAAACTCAAACTTAGGCCCCTCCACTTTACTTTTTTGTTTTTAGATTAAGATAAGATTTCTATCTCTAACGTTATAATCTTCAAATCTAAATCATCTTCAAATCATGTCATATGCCCATATACAAATCTTCTTTATTTTTAGCTTTCACTTAAATGCAACAACAACACATCGATGACAATAATAAAAACAGCTACAATGCAAATTGCCCTCTCCTCTTCGTTGCATCTCAAATTACTAGCTCCATCTGTCTCTATACCCTCCTTCCCTCCCACACCCTCAAGTTTATTTCATCTTTGACTCTACAATGAAGATTTAACATGTTTGCAATAATTAGACTCTAAACTGCTAAGATCAAATTATGGAAACAC
Organism: Nicotiana glauca; assembly: GCA_026770625.1. Lineage (NCBI taxonomy): Eukaryota > Viridiplantae > Streptophyta > Magnoliopsida > Solanales > Solanaceae > Nicotiana > Nicotiana glauca. The sequence goes on from MU774009.1 coordinate 41,187, forward strand.
AAACCCAAACTGATTATGGCATTATTTCCCACTATCAATTATCCTTCTCTATTAGGTTAGGCAAAACCACAATTGATTGAAGAAAGTTAACAAGAAGAAACTACATTTTCTTGGTTTGGAGAACAGAGTTAACAAAAGAAACAACATAGTCGTACTAATCAAGAGAAAAAGCGCGCAGGGGATAATTACCTCTTGCAACCTCTAATATAGTAGTCTTACTTAACTATTGAGTTGTGACATAAATTGTTCGACACCATGTTAAATCTTCACCCTATTGTCTATCATATATTATTCAGTATCATGTTAAATATTCACATTATGAACTCAAACATACAATTTTAATAAACCCCTCCGAAATCCTGCCGAAGCAGATGAGGAGAGCACATCAAGCTCCTCTGTTTGCTCAATTTAGATGCATTTCCAATGAACTATGGAAGGACCATATTCGTCATATTCATCCTTCTTCACGTCTGCAATATCTCATTGAAATAAAATCAGAAAGGCAGATCCCAACAGACATAATACTTAAAAGCATGTTTTGAAAAGAAGAAGAGGTTGAGGAAACATGCAAGAATCCGACTGAGCACAATGCCAATGGAGCATATGTTCAATGTTTGCAAGAATCAAACCTAGTGCAAAGGCAATTGATCATATGCTCAATGGCTTCAATTGACTCGATAATTTTAACAGAAAATATAGATATATATATATGTGTGAAAGGCTGAAAACCTAATAAAAATTCATAAATATTAAATTTGAACCCATAATTTCAAGAAATACAATGCGATCACGGCTAATAAGCTAGTGTGCTAGTCTACTACCGCAAAGTGATATACAATATGCATACCTGTTGGAAGGTATTGAAAGAAGCTAAATTGATCCTCCAATCCAGACTTTGTTCTTCCTTTCAGGGGGTGCCACCACCTCGATATTCATGCTACTGGGAGCTGCAAGGCGGTAATTTCCTTGCTCAGCGATCAGTGATATCAAGAAATGTAGTTCCTTCACCACTGAGGACAATGTTATCATAAAAATTCTTCCTAAGATCTGCATTGCACTTCATGATGGAATCGTAAGACATCTGATGCCAGTGGCTTCAATTCCAACCAGTGATGGCTGGAATAAGACATCTGAGCATCTAATCCTCTCTGCTCCAACAGTATACACCAGGCCATCTGGCAACTGATATGGATATCTTCTCTCACCAGCTGAGATACTCTCTTCACTCCAACTCTTGCTTATAGAGAAGAGCACGACAATATAGGTCATCTTTTACCTTATGATGACAAAAGTTGGATCGAAGTATTGCACGTGGAAGGGAAAATCCTTAATAAATTGGAATTGCATATGTGAGAAAGATCACAAGACCCCATTGCAATACCTGTTGAGAGAACAAAAATAGTGTAAGATGAATAGAAAATTCTACAAGAAGTACAAAGATACAAGAGTTGAAAGTTGATATTTGGAAGTTATAATACATTCTTGTCAATCATTCCCTAAAGCATAAAAGAACAAGTTTTACAATAAAAACCAAGTTGGCAACAAAAGACAAAACTTAAAATGAGCCAAGACCACTGGCTTCTTCATCTCAGAATTAAATGAATTTAATATAAAATAACTTCCAATAATCACCTTATTTAACCCATCAAAATCTGATTTTATATTAAGGATAGGACTCGTTTCTCACCTGTCATTCGGCCACTGGGATAAATAAACAAGACAGCCTGAACAGCAACGTACATGGAAGGCACGTTGAAAGTTTCAAACATGATTTGGATCATTTTCTTTCTATTAGCCTTAGGATTCAAAGGTGCTTCAGAGAGCAGCACAGGGTGCTGTTGATTGACACCTAACTCATTTTAAAAGACGTGATACCAGATCTTCTCCGTATCATCCCAGTTGCTTACTATTCCATCCTCAGTTGGGTATTTCAAGGTGAGGATACCCCTCCTTGAGTTGGTTGCATCACCAACATAAAATTCCAAATGATCCATCCCAAACATAACGCCAGTGTGCTGTGGTCGACCAGCAATACTAGGAAATACAGCCTTGGAGGATCATCACCAGCAAATCCAGCCTGCAGATGAACAAACCAAAGGAGTTATTATTTATTTGTCTTTAAACTAGAAATTAAGTTTCTACGACCACGACTTTAACAAGATGAATATATATATATGCAAATTAATATCAAGCTGTTCCTCAATAATCTGTTCATATTTGAGAATCAGAAACATCAAATTATCAGAGTTATATTCACTTTCATTATTAACAGTTCAAGAACAAAGGGGATATTAAACATTTCTTTGGATATATTAGAGCAAAAAGGAAAAGGGCTTAGCTTACACACCAACTTTAATCATTGTAGTCTCATTCTCACATATAAGGGGCTGAAGGTGTTCTAAGTTGGCCATTTTTTAATACCTAACAGAAGGTAAAACAGAAAATGTTGAAAAAATATGGAGAAAATGAATAGCAACAAAGTTTAAAATTAAGATTTCAAGATAGCAGCAAATATATTTGCCCCCAAAAAATCCTTCTTTTCTTGGGAACCTCACCTACATCCTTTTCAGTAAGGGCTATCAATGGTTTTTGCCTTCCCTTCGATAACTCAAATTCCCGAGATGAAATGGATGCTCTTAACAGTGGAGCAACCTCTGTTGTATCCCACACAAAGTTTGCTAGGTTTTAGGCGATAAAAAGAAACTTTATGAATTCTGCAACTGAGGAAATTCTAGTGCTTCTCTCATTCCAAATTTTGAAATTCGTTGTACTAATCACTTGTGAAGGATAAGCATCACGACTTTACATGATTGGTCATTTGGTCTACTAGTTATAGACCAATAAAGACATGTTTTCATGTAATTTTGTCTTTGCTAGGGGTTGTGTGCATACTTCTATGAAATGTCACCTACTTACAAATGATGATAAGGTTCTATGAGAGAACGTAACCTTCCAATATGGCATGAGAATGAGATCAACTATATATTATATTGTTATTCAGGTTTATCCAACCAAAAGTCACCTACAGTAAAATGGTTGGGAAACTTGTAGTTTGCAAATTTCTCATGGAGAGCTATCATCAGATTCAAACCTTCCATTTTTAACGCAGACATTTCAAAGTCACAACACAACACATTCATATATAAGTGACTAATCAGTATCAAATTAAAACTGGAAACACCAAGCACACAACCTTATCTTAGGCATAAAACTATTAAGTAGGTAGTTATTTAGGTTTATCCAACCAAAAGAAAGTCAGTAAGATGAGAATAGTTGTAAAACTCAAAGTCCCAACACAGAAATAAGCTAGTCATGGTTTTGACACCGCATTGATGCTTTATCAATGAATCTTTTTTATTTACTAAAAAAACTACTCTTAGCAAAATAAAGTTCTTTTTCTTAACAACGGTTCGGTGCATCTTGACTAAAGTACCAGGTACCTTTACCTCTCACTAGTAGAGGTACAGGGTTACTCTGTTCACCATGACTTAGACAACCAGCAAACATTATCTAGCTTTTTTTACGAATTGATATAATAAAATCGTCAGTACCCCTAATTCCAAGTATAGTTGACAGAGATCAATACCATGATCAACTATTTTACCGTTACCATTCTCGAAACAGAATCACCATGATCAATTATTTTGTTCCGCAAGCATGAAATCAAGTAAAGATAGTTCATAACAACTGTTCAGACTTATAATTTCTGATTCATTTTTTATCAAACAGAATCCAAGAAACCTATATAGTGGTTAACAACACAGTGCCATCTACTCGGCCCCTCTATACATAATGAAAACTCAAAAATCCATATATTTTTATTGATTTCGCACCTGCAGTAAAAATGGGTAGTGGGTGGTATTTCACATTTGTTGACTTAAAAATCCTAAAACCTGAGCCCTTTGTCTTGTAAGCATCCTAACAAACATAAATAAAGAAAAGCCCCTGAAAACGGCACATGCAATAAGCATGTTGATGATTTGAACCCTTAGTTTACACCAACAACATATCCAATATTATTTTACAGACTTTAACCCTAATAGAGAGGTTGTTTCCAAATAGATGCTATGAAACCTTAGTTTATTCTACATATTTTAAACAGACAGAACATAAACATGATCAAACGCACAATCGAGTATGACCGCAAGAATGAGCAGTAATTAAGAACTTGTACAAGAGCAGACACACCATGAAACTGAAAAAGAAACATTTTTTAAAAGATCGTGATGATGTTGTATACCAGTTAGTGACGAAGATGAGGGAAGGCAATATTCTTTGTGTTTACCCTTAAATTGTTAGAAGAACAAACTGATAATATAACAACAAATGTTAGGAATTAAAAATAAAGCAAAACAATGCTATGAACAATTATGGCATGTCTGGCTATGCTTATAAGCCGGACAAAGTGGCTTATAACCATTTGGCTTATTTACGAGTTTGATAAAACTAAAAGTGCTTATAAGCCAAAAATAAGCCAAAAGTCATAAGTTGATCTACCCAACTTATCAAATTTCAGCTTATAAGGACTTTAGATTTGACCAAAATATTTACTATTCTATCCCTAAAATACTTCTTTTTAAACAAAACTCTTTGTATATCCAATTTTTTAGCTGTTTATTATTAATTTTAGCACTTTTATCCAAACACATAACTGCTTATTTTTTAAATTAGCTTCAGGAGTTAAAAGTGCTTTTCAGCACATATACTTATCAGCTACTCTAAATGATACGCGTGAATGTCACATGATTACAAATGGTTAAGACCCTGTATATATAGTAGAGGAATATTATTTACACTACAATTCTAATTACACAAGAAAATTTCACGATTAGCTAAATAATCGTCCATGATTCGATCTGTTCCGAGATTCTTGCCGTGATTCGTGAACAGTCACGGATATCTCGCATTTTCGTTATTATGCTATCTTCGGTCTTGCTCGATGCCTATCGTGTTTGGCCTCGATCATCATCGATCTCGACCTCGACAGGTACTTCGAATTCCGAACTTTGTGTCTTATCTCATACCTCGGTCTAATATACTACAGGGGGATCCTCGATCCATCATCTCTCGGTCTCGGTCAAATAGTAAATCGGATGGGCCCGATCTTAACCGTCTACAGATAATCCCCTCGTAGTTTAGAGTATAATGACAAGAAACAAATTGTGTCATCGACCTTTACCCCGATTTATCATGACATCATCAGTGTGACGTAAGCGGCAGAGGTGACTAAAATATCCCGCCGGTGCAATTCCCCACGTCATTAATGTGTGTCAGTTGATGGCCGGCCACTAGTAATTTCGAACCGTTGTCGTGAAACCCATAAATAGACTTTTTCCCAGTTTTTCAAACTTTACTTTTGAATCTTTCCTACGCTAATCTTCAAAACTCTTTGCACTCTTCAAGTTCTTCGTCTGCAGATCTTCAAGTTTCATTGCTAACTTCTTTTTAAAATACCAAGTACTTTCACCTTCATCCTTCTTTAATCTCACAACCAAATGGCAAAAACGTCAAAGACAGTGCCACAAAAGGAAAAGGCTTCCTCATCAAGGCCCACCGACGAGGAGATCGCGGCGGAGCCACGCTCAGAAGAATTTTTTCCTCCAGCGTGCGTCATTGATTCTAATTTTAAAGACGAAAAGACTTCCTCGGTGTTAGGCTGATGCAAGCCGATGTCGAGATATATATATATTCAATCTCCGATAGACTCCTCTCCCAGGTTAAGAAAGATTGCAAGTGGGCAACAAGCATGTAGTCGTGCCCACTCCTGAAGAACCGATTACCACATATGTGGAGGGGTTCTTGAGTGTTTACACCTACCCTTTCACGCTGGGTCCTTTAGATCCAATTATCTTGGACTTCTGCAAGAAGTACGAGGTCACCCTTAGTCAAATTCATCCATCGTTTGAGAGGATAGTAATATTGCTTCGAGTTTTTGTGAGCAAAGTCAAGGGCTTCCCTTCACCCTCGACCATCTCGTTCGCCTGTATAGCCCCTGACTTTATTGAGGAGGATTAATAAAGCTTCAGCGTCGGGCCAACAAGGTGCCTTTCTCGAGCATATACGAGGATATAGTTTTGTGTTAGATGGGCCAGTTCGTTCGAGTGAAGACCTCGGGCTTAATCCCGCCCGAGAGTATGCCCTTTCCCAAAAATTGGATTATGAAATGTAAGTATAATGCCGTTCCAACTTTCTGTTTATTGTCTTCATTTCCTTATTAGTGTTTTACTTGGTGCAACCGTTGCCTAGATGTCGGGGGTAGTTTCCCTGGTATCACAGTCGACACACGCCAAACATGCTTGGCTTGACTTATGAAGGGTCGATGGGAGGCATGTACCCACGGTAAGTTCCTCTCCTCAACTTAATAATTTGACCACTGTTCAGGTATTTTTCCGAGCTTACTCGTTTCTTTCCTTTTGCAGGTCTTGTGAAAGAGGTGATGATGAAGCCCCCATCTGGTGAAGAAGAAAACTCGCTCACTGCTCCGAAGCCGGCAAAGTAAAGCAAGAGGAAAAAGGCTTCAACCTCCAAGGGGCTAGAGCCTAAAGGTAAAGCGGCTCGAAAGTCCAAGAAGGATGTGATTCTCCTGTCCGTGGAGTCCAACTCCTAAGAGAGGAGGAGGAAGAAGAAGAAGAATAAGAAGAGGATGATTCTGGTCTGGTGGCTCGAGCACGAGCTAATACCGGGGATCTAAAGGCTGCCAGATTAGTTGAAACTAGAAATATTCTGCCCCGATTTGACGAGGACCAAGAGGGGGATTCAGTTGGAGTCCCTGAGCTGATTGGAGCTGAAGGTACCTCACCTCGGGGTGAGAAGGCATCGAAAATAGTTGTGAGGCTAGTCCCGTGGCTTCTCAAAATGAGGAGAGTGTCCCAAGAGATCCACCTGGGGCAATAGAAATCAGAGACTCCCCGTCGCTTCCTTCATTCTCCGAAGAGGAAGTTTGGGAGGCCGGGGCCATGAAGACTCCTCGTATAGAAAGTGCCCTCGCAGGGGAGGACCTTTTCCATGGTTATTTCGCTAGGGTCGATGATGCTGCTGGCTTGAGTGACTTGGAGGTACTGAGGAAGAGGTTAGGAGAATCTTACTCGAGTTTTAGATTGACCAACCAATTTTTGGCCCCTGTGCAAACAAACAATCATTATTTTGATCCCGGAGGATGCACATATTTTTGTCGCCCTCGTAGGGGTGGCTATTTACCTTCGGATTCTAGTTACGGAGGAAGACCAAGCTTTGATGGACGAGGTGGGAGCATCGTGTCTATTCAATGAGGCACAGCAGGCTTTGAATCAGAAAGCCTTAACTTTCCTTGTCAAAACCAGCTTCCATGTGTGCTTTTCTCTTCTTGCCTAATTCTTTTTCTGCTATTTATGTAGGCCTCGGTGCTTCATCATAAATCTTTCTTTAGGTCTCGAGAAGAGCTAAGCCGATATGAGACCGAAATTCAAGGGCTTACTGAGGAGAGAAATGCCCTTAGGCTTCTTGGTGAGTAAAAAGAAGAAGAAATCAAGGACCTCCGAGTTGAGCTGACCGCAGCTTAGAAGGAACAGAATAAACTAACCGAGCAGGTAATAGAAGTCTTAAAAGCTCATGGCATCGGTTCGGGAGTGATGGCTAACAATTCAATCTCATAACAATTCTTAACTAACGACCTGAAATTTGGGTTTATACAAAACATTTCAAAGGGGATAGGTAGTTACAACACATAACGGGTGACATGGGAAATACAGTTTAAATTTACTAGAGGCGCTTATTAAAGCAAGCACTAATTTTTCTAAGCGAGGATACCTAGTTTCGGCCTTGCCTAAGGTCCGACTAACATAGTAAATAAGGAATTCCATACTTTGTTCTTCTTAGACTAGGACCCCACTTACCACTATTTTTTAGACCGCCAAGTATAAGTAGAGTTGCTAATCCGCTTTTGGGGTGTGAAGCAGTGGAGGGCTTGACAGGTATCATTTTAGTTATTCTAAGGCTTGTTGGCATTCCGGGGTCCATGCAAAATTGCTCTTCTTCTTAAGTAGTAAGAAGAACATGTGACTTCTATCTGAGGACCTCGAGATGAATCGCCCTAGGGTGGCTATGCGCCTGGTCAGCCTCTGTATGGCCTTCACATTATCTACGAATTTGATATCCTCGATAGCTTTGATTTTATCAGGGTTGACCTCGATCCCCCGATTGGAGACCAGAAGTCGAGAAACTTGCCCGAACCGACCGCAAATGCAGGCTTTCCTGGGTTGAGCTTCATGTTGTACCTCCTTAGTACATTGACAGTCTCCTGCAAATATTTTAAATGGTCCTCTACTCACAGGGAATTAACTAGCATGTCATCAATATAAACTTCCATAGATCTCCCTATTTTTTCTTTGAACATTCGATTTACTTGGTCTTTTCCTAGTCCTCCGGGTTCATCTGTATTTGATCGTACCTGGAGTAGGCATCGAGAAAACTGAGAATCCCGTGGCCGGCTGTGGCATCTATCATGCAATCGATGTTCGGCAAAGGAAAAGAATCCTTAGGGCACACCTTGTTCAAGTCCTTATAGTCTATGTACATTCTAAGTTTATTTCCCTTTTTAGGGACTACCACTGCATTTTCTAACCATTCAGGATATTTTAATTCCCGAATGGACCCTATTTTGAGAAGTTTGGTTACCTCGTCCTTGACGAATGTATGCTTAACTTCGTACTCGGGTCTTCTCTTTTGCTTTACTGGGCGGAACTTCGGGTCCAAGCTTAGTCGATTGGTGGCGATCTCTAGTAGGATCCCTGTCATATCGAGATGGGACCAAGAAAAACAATCTATGTTATCTAAAAGAAATTGAATTTTTCTTGAGCTCGGGAGTTAACCACGTGCCCAGGTATACATTTCAATTGGGCAGATGCTCGATCAATATGATTTGTTCCAAATCTTTGACCGTCGACTTCGTTGCGTCAGAATCATTGGGGATTATGAAGGTTCGAGGTATCATATAATAATCATCCTCGAAAGTTTCATTCTCCTCCAATAGGGCAGAGGCCGGTGACTGTGGTTGCTATTTGACTTCCTGTTTTCCATTCGACTCTGATCCCTTTATTGATAAAAGTGCCGATACCGGTATCACTTCGTCGATTTCAAATATTTCTTTGGCGGCGATTTGTTCACCGTACACCGTTTTGACTCCTTCCGATGTTGGGAACTTTAGGACTTGATGAAGTGTCGAGGGTACTGCCCTCATGTTATGGATCCAAGGCCTTCAGTACAGTGCGTTGTACCTCATGTCACCCTCGATCACATGAAACTTTGTTTCTTGGATGGTCCCAGCCACATTTACTAACAAAATAATTTCCTCTTTGGTGGTTTCACTTTCCATGTTGAAGTCATGAAGTACTCGAGCTGCGGGCACAATTTGATCTTGTCGATCGAGTTGCTCTATGACTCTTGATTGGATAATGTTGGCCGAGCTACCCAGATCAATCAACACACATTTAACTTGAATTTTATTCATAAGGATAGATATTACCAGTGCGTCATTGTGAGCTTGTTTGATCCATTCTGCATCCTTATCGTTAAAAGACAAGGTCTCTTTCGGTAAGTAGTCCTGAGTCCATTTTTCTCTTGTGATCATAACCTTGATATGTATGAATACCGATCCTTGAGGAATATCGACCCCTCCAACGATCATATGAATCATATGTTGTGGCTCTTCTTGCTCGTTTTTCCTGTTTGAATCTCTATTTTTGAAGTGGCTCTTGGCCCGATCACTTAAGAATTCTCGAAGGTGCCCCTCGTTGAACAAACAAGCTACTTCCTCCTTTAGTTGTCTGCAATCTTCTGTTTTGTGACCATGGGTACCATGATACTTGCATATTTGATTTGGGTTTCTCTGGTCCGGATCAGTCTGCAGAGTTCGAGGCCACTTGGTATCTTTGATACGCCTAATGGTTGATACTATGGCTGAAGCATCTACGCTGAAGTTATATTCTGAAAGTCGAGGTGCTTCTTTAGACCCAGCATCCCTACTGAAATCAGTTTTGCTCATGAGACCTCAGGAGCTCTGTCCCCGATCATTCCTTATATAATTCCGAACGGGGTTGTGTTCAGAACCGCTATTTCTCCGATCTCTCCCGTATGGCTCATATCAGTCTTTATTTGATCGTGGTTCTTGATCGACGTCCCTTTTAACTATGTACACGGGCCTGTTGGGATATATTGAACCAATTAAGCCACCAGTTGATCTTATTCAAACCTAATCTTCGATTGATAGTGATTATGTACATCGGACCAAATGACGGTTGGATATTCGATCAAATTTTGCTTTAACTATTGGGAAGCTATGGGACACCGTTCGTTGAGATCTTGAGTGAAAGCTTGAACTGCGCAATCATTGGTGACCAGTGTCAAATCCATCTGTTCCATTTGAATAGAGACACAAATTCCCTGAGCATCTCGTTGTCTTTTTGCCTTACCTTGAATAGGTCTGACTTTCTAGTTGTAACCTTAATGGCTCCGACGTGCGCCTTTACGAAGGAATCTGCAAGCATAGCAAATGAATCAATAGAGTTAGGTGGAAAATTATGATATCATATCATAGAACCCTTTAATAGAGTTTCTCCGAATTTCTTCAGCAACGCGGATTCGATCTCACTATCTTCCAAGTCATTTCTCTTAATGGAATAAGAGGTGATGTTTTCATTTGGATCTGTCGTCCCGTTATACTTCGAAATCTCGGGTATACATAACTTCTTCGGGATTGGCTTCGGAGCCGCATTTGGGGGGAAGGTTTTTGGACAAACATTTTGGAATCAAGTCCTTTCAATACCGGTGGTGCCCTGGGACTTGGTCGACCCTGGAGTTATAAGTCTCCACATTCTTATCATTTTCCTCGATCTTCTTTTCCCCTATCTCAATCCGTTTCATTAGTTCCTCGAGTATTTTCACGATAGCGGGATTAGTATTCGATTATACTTCATTCGATCTCTTTGGCACCGATTCAGCTCCATGAACAACTTCTTGTGATGGCTCGAGCTCGATCCTACTTGATGCATGATTCTGATTTGGGAATTTTACTATTGCAGCTTGTTGAGTCTGCAACATCTCGAATATTATTCGAAGGCTAATTCTGCCTTATTCACTGCTATGTGTGTTCTAATCGGCTGTTGGGGTGTCTCTGCGTACATGTTTTTCAAGGTCGACTCCCAATTCCCATTAATGGAAATATGGGAGCTGACATCGACTGGGCATATGGCCGACAGTCCATCGGGGTTAATTAGAGGTACTCCATTTCCCGGGGCAGTTATGTTTTCGTTCTCGCTATGAAGACCAAGGCCGTTGTCTGTGTGTGTGGGTGCTACTTAGGAGTTTGACATGCTGATCCTGAAATCAAAGACACTTCAAAGAACAAGCATAAAATAATGTGTGTTACGAAAATTATACCAGGCAATCACTATTATCCTTAGCCCCACAGTGGGCGCTAAACCGTTTATCCTTAAATTCGAATAACAATTAAACTTATAAGTGATTTTAAGGATACGTAATTTCACTTGGCACAAACTGATAAATATAAGAACAAATGCTAGGAATTAAAAATATAGCAAACCAATGTGATGAACAATTAAGGCTTTTGAGATAAGTGTCCTCGAACCAACTGGACGAGCTATTAAAAGTATTAACTGAATAACAGAGCTTACAAGATTGCTTTGGTATGCGTGAATGTCAGATGATTACAAATGGTTAAGACGCTCTTTATATAGTAGAGGAATATTATTTAAAGTACCATTCTAATTACAGAAGAAAATCCCACAATTAGCTAAATAACCGTCCATGATTTGATATGTTTCGAGATTCCCGCCGTGATTCTTGACCAGTCACAGATATCTCGCCTTTCCGTTATTATGCTATCTTTGGTCTTGCTCGATTCCTATCCTGGTTGGCCTCGATCATCATCAGTCTCGACCTCGACAGGTACTTCGAATCTCAAACTCAATGTCTTATCCTTATACCTTGGTCTGATATACTACGGGGGAGATCCTCGATCCACCTTCCTGGTCCCAGTCAATTAGTGAAATCAGGTGGGCTCGATTTTAACCGTATACACTTTGTTTAAAAGTAGGTATAATTTTTCCAAAATATGGTTCTTTTCGACTCAAAGAACCAAAATGCGTGGGGGGGGGAACCGGGCGCCATAATATGTATAATGCCCTAGCATACCACGTTATACCTTAATGGCTGTTTGTCTGCTAAGGTATAGTGCGATTTAATACCACGCTAATATTTGAAATTTTATTAGGCGGGAAGGTATATATAATATATACCACACTATAGTATATATGTGCGCTATACCTAGATAAAAAGGCGTGCAAGTCTCCTTTCTCACCAAACCAGGCCCCTCCCCCCTCCCAAATCCTAAAAACTAGGTTGGAGCCCACCAGTCCCACAAAAAGTGTAGATTCTCGGTCTCCCATCCTAGCTAAGACGTTATCTCGTTGCGGGTTACTCGTTTCGGCTCCAAATCACCAAATCTTCAAGTTTTCAAAAAATTAAAATCGAGGTATTCCGACTTAGTTTTTGTTAAAACTCATGTATAAAAAATGCCAATTAGTTATTTTTTATTGTGCTCTATATTTTTTCGTGATTTTTTGCAAATTAATCAATTTATTATTTTTTATCCAGATTATATTATTAGTGTGCCTAAAAAATTAGTAAAATAGAGAATTGTTATTAGTTATTAAATAAATGTTAATTAGTTTCTTTTTATTGTGGTATATATTTTCCGTGATTGTGTTGTCATTAAATTAATTTATTTTTTTATCCGGTTTAGATTATTTATTTGGTAAAAGACTGGTAAAATAGATAAATTATTATTTTTGGAATAATTAATCTTATTTAGATACTGTTGTTGTACATATATGAATATGTGACTTTAGTTCTTTGTAGTGGTATCTTGTGTCCTAATACAGTGCTCGTATTTGTAATGTAGTTCCCTTTTAGCGTAGTAAAATGTAATACCATTTAATGTAGTATCTTTGTAGTTGTTGAAATTAATCATTTAATTGATTGTTAAACCCAAAAATATTTAAAAAAAGCTGATAGTTCAAACACAAACTCTCTCGAATTCTAGTCAACAAACGTAAGAAAATAACATGAGAAATCAATAATATTTGTCAATCTAAGTATTTTTATATGAATATTATATCATAAAATTTCATAATTAATTATTTAGTTTTATTATAGTCAAAAGTAGGTGAGTAGCAAACAAATATATAAAATAATAAGCTAATATATAAAATAATAAACTAACATATAAAATAAAAGACTTGTTGAGTGATAAATTAGGAAAATTTTCTCATCATGAACACAAGAATATTGGATACCTTAGTGCTACTGCCTTAAATATCGAGTCCGGAACCAAAATGTAGTTTATTTGGACTCAAACTAAGTATTGTTATATGACTATTTAATAATTAAATCCCATGATGGACATTATCATGTTGATGATAACTCCCGGATGGACCACCATGATCCAACGCACCAAAACTAGGCATATTCCAACTGGGCGTTGGTTCATAAATTGTAAAATTCATATATGGTTGGTACCCCGTGTGGAATATATGAGTGTTAATACAAATTCAATAAATAAAAATAAACATCATAACACAAAGTAAAATTGAAGTTTACCACTCGACTTGTGGATTATGTAAACTAGGGAAGAAATTATTTCCTCGTTCCTCATTAGCCCATGGAGATAAGTTTAGATTAGGCCAAGCTATTTCACCTGGAACTTGTTCGGCTAAAACTGCTCCAAAATAACTACCAGATGATTGAGGTATATCCATACTTTGCGGAACCTCATTATTGCGAACGACTTCAGCCTTGACGTACATTTCCAAAATTTGTATCACAAGAAATTCCCGGTATTTATCCGGAGTCCTCAAAAAATCTCTCAGAGTTTCATTGTCTTCGATGTTAAACTCAGCATAACAAGAAACCCCTTGCGGAGTGACAAAATACAGATATCTTACGGTTACTTTAGTACCAACCGAACATTTTCTCACACTCATTTTTTTACATAACAATTATACCAATGTACCGTACTACATTATAAGTGGAAACTTAACATGACACTGTGGGGAATAACTATAGCTTACTGAGTTATTCATCACCACAACCTCCCCCCTCCCCCCCAATATAATAAAACCCTAATTCTTCTCTCTTCAGACATTATGACAAAATGTAAAACTTAACGAACTAATATTCCAGAAGACTTGAAAATATTTATGAATGGATTTGTACAAAATCATGAACCTATTTAAATAAGGCAAAAACCAATCCTGGGGGTACAATTTTTTGAGGTATAATGCCTTATATTAGGGCACTATACCTTGTTTAATTGTTGTTATGTCAGTTAAGCCCAGAATAATTATTGGTGGGCCCACATAATATATATAGCACCTTATGTTCGGGCGCTATCCTTGTTGAATTATTGTTATGTAAGTTAAGCCTAGAAGAATTATTGGTGGGCCCACATAATATATATATATAGCGCCTTATATTAGGGCGTTATACCTTAACAGACAAACGATCGTTAAGGTATAGCGTGATATGCTAGGGCCTCATACATATTATGGTGCCCAGTCCCTCCTCCCCCCCGCCCCCCCACATTTAGTTCTTTGAGTCCAAATGAACCACATTTTGGTTCCGGACTCCCAAAACTAAACCTTTCCTCGCTATTTGGAATGAAAACCTCAACAACAGCCTTCATTGACAAAGGTGTGTAATTACAAAGTATAACGACCCGGCTGGCTGTTTCATGAGTTATAGCTCTGTTTTCTGCATTTCTGTGTTCTTCAGTTGTATTTTATCGAATCGTGTTGGTTGACTTGGGTCCGGAGTGATTTGGAGTGGAATGAGATACTTAGCCTCCTATTTAGAAGCTTAAGTTGGAAAAGTCAACCGGATATTCACTTATGTGTCAACGACCTCGGATGGGATTTTTGATGGTTCCATTAGCTTTTTAGGTGATTTTGGACCTAAGAACGCGTTCGAAATGTGATTTGGAGGTCTATGCGAAAGTTGAAAATTCGGCAATTTTGGGCCGGTAGTGGAAAATTTAATATCAGGGTCGGAATAGAATTCGAGAAGTTGGAGAAGGTTCTTGGTGTTATTTGTGACTTGTAGGCAAAAATTGAGGTCATTCAGATGTGATATGATAAGTTTTGGCATCGTTTGTGGAATTTGGAGACATAAAAGTTCTTAGGCTAGAATTCGAGTGTGATTTAGTATTTTGACATTGTTTTGAGTGATTCGAAGGTTCGAATAAGTTTGAATGATATTGCGGGATGTGTTGGTGTATTTGGTCGAGGTCCGAGGGCCTTGGGTGAGTTTCGAGGGGTGGGGGGTCATCGGATCATTATTTGGCCTTGAAAGTTGGAAAAATACCTGATATCTGGTGTTGGAAAGTTACAGGTCTGGGATCATTAGAAGTGCGGCCTCAGTATGGATTATGCGGACCGCAGTAGGAGAATGCGGGCATGATAGGAACTTCGCGAACTGCGGAAGGGCTTGATTCAGGATTTGTGGTTGCGGTGAGAATCTCGCGGACCGCAGTAGAAGTTGGATCAGGACTCGTGACCGCGATGGAATTACATGGACCGCGGTAGTGATTGTGCGACTGCGGTGAAAAATATGCGTACCACAGACTGGAAGTTCAAAGAGCACTATATAAGCGAGGTTTAGGATTTTATTTCACATATTAGACTTTGGGATCTCGGTTTGAGGCAAATTTTCGGGAGTTTTTCAAAGTAATATTGGGGTAAGTAATTCTAACTTGGTTTTGGCTAATAATCATTTGATTTGTAATTTGGGATGGAATTTGGAGAAAAATTATGCAGTTTCATAAAATGAACTTTTGGGATTTGGAAGCCGACTCGAAGTCGGAATTGAGTGTAACTAGTATGGTTAGTCTCGTAATCGAATGGGTTGTCAGGTATTGTGACTTTGGTCGGATTTAGAGACGTAGGCTCGGGTTTCGGCATTTGAGTTGACTTTTTGACTTTTGGCCTAAAGCTTAGTATTTTCTTATGGGATTGAGTCCTTTCACTCGTGTTGATTGTATTGAATTATTTATGGCTAGAATCGGAGCATCTGGAGGTTGATTTGAGGGGAAAAGGCATCGCGGAGTAGGATCTTGGCTTGGTTGAGGTAAGTAACGCATCCAAACTTAGTTTTGAGGGTTAGAGACCCCAAACTATGTGCTATATGATTGTATTGAGGTGACACACATGTCAAGTGACGGGCGTGCGGGCGTGCACCATGAGAATTGTGGCCTGGTTCATTCCATGACACCATTTAGTGACTTTTTCTTACTGATATCCTTGTTTCTATTACATGATTAAGTAAATGCATTGTATATCATGCTAGCTATCCTGTTAGGGCTTCATGCCGATACTGTTGAGACTTGAGTGGTCATTTCTTGCTGTCATTTCATTAGATTCATTGATATTTTGTACACAGTCTTATTCATGCATATCATATCATGTCTCGGTCTCAATTGTTATTATTTGGCACATCATATCATTGTTTCAGGCTAGTTTCATGGTATTGTGAGCCCGTGTGTAAGAGAGACTGGAGAGTGATTACTGAGTGAGGCTGAGAGCCTGATTATGAGTGACAGTTATGGGATCGGGCTGCACGCCACAGCGGTTATGTTGATGTTATGATAGCGCTTGGGCTGTAGGAGCCCCTCCGGGGTCAGTAATACACCGCATATGTTATTTTGAGGGATGGATTTCCCTGGACATAGATTTGTCCAAAGCATTGATATCCGGAGTTGGATTTCTTCACAGGGTTGGATTACCCTTTTTTCTCGGTACCGAGTGACTTATAGTCAGTGATGAGTATGTTCCGAGATGAATTTTCATGGGTCGGCTGGCCATATACGGTACCGAGTGGTTGAGTGTGTATGTGTATATGTACCTGGAGATGGATTTCTCCTCAGGGTTGGATTACCCTTGTTTCATCGGTACTGGTTGACTTGCAGTTAGTGTTGTATATGTTCCGAGGTGGATTTCCCTAGGCCTGATGGCCATATGAAGTACCGAATGGTTGAGTACTTGAGAGTGGGAGCACATAGTGTATTTCATATATTCTATGCATTGTCATGCAGAGTTAGCTGAGCTTTATATCTCAATTGTTCAGATCTGTATTTATTTTACTGTTTGAGCCATATTCCTGAGCGGATAATATGCCTACTTTATTGCACAGTTTATTTCTATTTCCCGTTGAGGTTGCATTCGTCACTACCTGTCAGTCTATAGCTTGGAGTTGATAACTAGGGATTATGATGCATTTTATGCTCCTTCTTACTTAAGTTTTGATTAGAAATGTGTACAAAATAGTCCCAAAGGCTCACAAGTTGTGCTTAATTACAGGTTTGATCATCAAGGTGATAAGGTATCAAAAACCAGCTCAAAAAGGAGTAAAACTTGCACAAATACCAAGACAAGACCAAGCTCAATAAAACAGGACCAATGCGGCCGCACTCCATTCTGTGCGGTCCGCAAAGGAGAGGTTCAAAGAGTACTCATCTCAGGTAGAAAAGCAATGAGGATGCACTCCATTTTGTGCAGTCCGCAATAAAGAGATTCAGAAAGTGCTCAACTTCAGGCAGCCAAGTGATGCGGCCGCACTCAATTCTGTGCGGTCCGCATTGACTTCATTGCGGCCGCACTCGATTCTGTGCGGTCCGTAAAGCTCAACTTCAAAGAGTTGTCAAATGGGAGGATTATTGCCAATGCGGTCCGCATTCCATTTTGTGCGGACCGCAACAGGAGCCAACGCGGCCGCGATGCATTTTGTGCGGTTCGCGGTGGCCATGTTCAGAGAGCAGGATTTTTCAGCTAAGAGCCTTAGTGCGGCCGCATTAGCACTCGTGAATAGGGTTTTCTTGCTATTTGGAGTAATTTTTCAATAGTTTCACCATTGAATCTTCAAGTTTTAATTAGTAATTTAATTTTATGGGTTTATCTTCATCTATTTCTTTATTTTTCTCTATTATCATGAGTAGCTAGAACCATCAGCTAGGGTTGTCTTAGTGTGGGTAATTAGTGGGTCTTGTATTTTAATGTTTGAATGTCTATGGGTGTTTGATATTTGGACTAATTTATAGTTTTATTATTGAATTAATGGTTGCAAACACTAGTTTATGCTTTGTTGATTTTGGCTCTTCTTGAGAAAGAGAGCATAAGTCTCTAGAATTAGTCCAACAAGGAATTGGGGCGCACTCAAGAGAATTGATAGTCCCAATTAAAGGTTTAAACCGAGATATCGTAATACTCTACTTGAACCTTAATTGCTTGCACAAATGATCATACCCAATTGATCTTGAGAAAGTCAATTAGGGCAGCATCACACGAACTACCGAGGGGTATAGAGTGAGTAGAATCGTGCAATGGTTATATCGTAATCCCCAAATATGACAACCTATCCTTAGACACGAGAATTCATTAATTATCCACCTAGATGAAAGCCACTCCCCTAGTGCCCTTTTTAATCAATTTGAACAACTTGCAATAGTTTAACAGTAGTTTTACTTGGTCTAATCTAGCATTGTAGTATTATAAAATTAGAAGTTAAATCAAAAACCAAAAATAATTAGAAGTGTAATTAGGAACAATTACGCAACTCTAACTTATATAAAAACTCAACTCCAATATCTAGCTCCTTATGAAAATCGATCCCGACCTTATCGGGTAAAAGCTGCTTCGACCTCTCTCGCTACTTTATAGTAGTACAGGGTTGGCCTCGATCAACTTGTTACTTACCGATCTGGTGTACTCACGTTACCCCCTGCACCTTGTGTGTAGATTCAGGTACTTTCGGTTCCAGTGGCAGTCATCGATCGAGGTTGCAGGCTTTGGAGATTGTTGAGGTACCTGCATAGCGTTCGCAGGCCTTGACCATCCATCTCTATTCTAGTTGTGTTTCAGTTGTATTCAATAAACATTGTAATAATCTATGCTATTACTCTAGACGCTCATGTACTCCGTGACACCCTAGTTTTGGGTTGATTGTATCGTATTATGATTTTCGCCTTATGTTTTAAACTGTTTATTTAAACGATAAAAGTTCTTCCGCAAATATTTTAATTTTAGTATTGTGGTTTTGGATTGCGTTGGGCTGAGATTGGCCTAGTTCCACGATAGGCGCCATCACGACGGATTGAATTTTGGGTCATGACACAAAGGTAGCAAAAGTGAAGAAATTTATATAGTATTTGGCCAAACTTCTAACATTATTTTTAAAAACTGTTTGTGGAAAATGTTAATTTGTATTTGATGGAATCAAATTGAAAAACACTTTTAATGTTTCAAAGTATTCATGGCCAAGAGCTACCTTTTCAGCTTTTAAGAAATTAATTTTTTGCTAATACTTAAAAATATTTATTTTTTCATCTAAAAACTTGACCAAGTATATCAACTTTATAGAATAAATACTTTTAACTTAACATAAACTTACCCAAACAAAATATAAGCAGGGGAGAATCTAGCGTTACGGCCTATATGGCCACGCTTATTGGAGGCTGAAAAATACTCTTTTTCCTGAACAAGCACTTCTTCGAAAATTGAAATGTTTGGCCAACAAATAAAAGTACTTTCGAGCCGTCGCAAAAGTATTTTTTTTTCCTACCGGAAAAGACATTATAACTTCTTGTTTTTTCCAAGAAATTTTCTAGAGCAAAAAAAGTAATTTTTTCAAGACTACAAAATTATGATCATAAATTTGTATTTAATAAACTATCCCTCATTAATTAAAACATTAATCTTTTAATTAAATATATTTTTTTCTCCTTTTTATTTTATTTCTATCGTGTCTTTTCCCTTTTTTAGTTAACTATTTCTCATCTCTTTCTCCTCTTCCTCTTTAGAATTCGTATGTTGTTCACTCAGTAAATGTATTTTAGTTTGATCTGTACAAAAAGAATTTGATAAGTGCCATATTTCTTTAATAAAATATTTTTATTGCTTTTGACTTTATTCAAATTTTACTTAATATTTTTCTAATCTTTTCATAGGGTCATTTATAAGTGTTGACCTTGTTCCCGTTATACCTATTCGTAATTGATCGTTATTGATTATGGTATCATCATACTTGTGGGAATGAATTTTTTTATTTATATTAATTGTTATAGTATAGTATATTCAAATAATCGTCGAATGAAAATCATCATACGGGATATTTAAGGTTATTTCTTTGGTTTAACTATATTTTACATTAGTTAAAATTATAATATGTCTTTTTTATTTAAGTGGTTATTATTTTAATAAATAAAAATAAAAATTTAATTAAAGTCTTTTGTAATAAATACTTAAAATTGTTTCTTTGTTTAACTATAACCTTAATACTTGTCTTTTTGTAATTTGATATTCAATTTTTTTTTGAAAAGATTGACTAAACACAATTTATTTATCAACTAGTGGAAAAAAAGCACTTATCAAACGAATTGACCGAACACAAGCTGTTTCTCTCAAAAAAACACTTCTCTAAAAAAGTAATTTGACAAAAAAATTCTTGAAATAAACAGTTGTTGACAGCTTGGTCAAACAAGCTCATAAGCCTATGGGTTTTCGCTAGCCCAGTAGCTTTTGTCCAACCTTATATTTCTATTAAAAAATTTAATAAATATCAATTGAATATCCTATTGATATCCAAACTCTATATTTGCCTTTAATAAATCTTGTTACACACCCAATAAACACAGGTAAAGCTTTACAAGTGTGCCTAAGACCCCCCCAAAGTTGACCAGCCGTTATAATAATTCATAGGGTATATTACACGCGCTTGACTTAACACTGACCATTATAACATCGGACCCATCTGTCTAATAACCCTATTATATTACCTGATCCGACCCACTCCGACTAAAAAAGTCAAATCCCTCATTTCTCGAATCTTCTTTCTTCTTCCATCGAAGGCGTTCAAGGAGATCCGTCCAGTGCATGTGGATATGATCTGCATCGGATTATTTTACCACTCATAAGCAATTGATTTCAAGTTCTTCAGGTGAGATATGCACATTTTATCCGTCCAGTGCATGTGAATTTTTGTTTTTTATTATTTATCTTTGGCCGATTTAGCGTTTCGTACTTTTCTGAAGGGGAATCCTTTGTCATTCTCAATGTTACTTTGTGTTTGTCGTTTTTATGCTTTTTAAGAGTGTTTTATTGTTGGTTGTATTTGGCTCTTTGTAAATGGTGTCTAAAGTTAGGATTTTTCTAGTTTTTTTATCGTTACACCTAATTTTAATATTGTGAATTGCTTTGGCTTTATGTTTATCTTTTTATTTATTCATTATTGCTTTGGCTTTATGTATAGCCTTTTATTTCTTGTCTTTCTCTACTCATTACTACATTACTGCTTTGGCTTTATGTATAGCTAGTCAAGTCTTTATTTATTACTTCTTTGCCCTATTTTGTAGGAAAAATATCTTTTAAACTGATTATATTAAAACGGTATCATGATGAGTGTTTGTTCCGGGGACTTTTGCTCGTTATGTGGAGGGTAGTCAATCAATGACCTTAGATGTAGATGTGGATATGTTATCATTTTTTGAGCTTATGGACCACACTAAGCAAATGGAGTTAAAATAATATTGCGGAACTGTATATTTATCCCATGGATAAAACTGATAAATTGGTAAATGTACTAACTGATAAGGATATATTAGACATTTCAAATGAATTGGAGGATGGGAATACCCTATATATTTATGTCACACATACTGTCCTTTAATGGTTATTGACATAAATGTTACTGGGCCAGGGGTTGGTAGGACAAATAATGAGGTTGATAACGTCACTATAAACTTAGAAGAGCAAGAGAGAGAACATGTTGAAGAGGGAGAAATAGAGGAAGATGATGACAGTGAGTTTGATGATGAGAATAACTCAAATTTTGATAATTCATCTGAGTCTGAGAGTGATGGAGTTGATATAGATGTTCATGATAATAATCAATATGGTTATGATGTACATGAAGAGTTTGGGGAGTACATTGAAGCAGTGAGGAAGCATAAGAGGAAAAGGAGTGAAAGGCCTAAAAATAAGGGTGACATAAATTTTGGAGATGCTGGGTTTGATGAGTTGAGGGTTGAGAGAAATGAAAATAGGTATGAAGAGTTAGTTGGTGATGATGAACCATATTTTGGTTCTTCTGATGCTAAAATTTTTGCTTCAGATGAGGAAAATAAGTATGATGAAGAACATAACAGAAAAATTGATGCAAAGAAGAGAAAAAAGAGGTTGATATTTGATCCAACTGTCAAGAAAGTAACATGGGAGTTGGGCCTTATTTTTGAAAGTGTTACTGTGTTTAGATGGGATGTATCCAGATATGCTATCCAAAACGAGTTCAAATTGAAAAGATCATTAATGAACCTGGCAGGGTGAGTGTAAGATGCAAGGGTGGTTGTCCGTGGAATCTGTTTGCTAGCAAAGATGGCAGATCCAACAACTTCAAATTGAAGAGGTATTGTCCTATCCATAAATGTTATAGGACTAACAAGAACAAGCTTTGCAACTCTAGATATCTAGCAAAGCATTACAGAGATAAAATTATTTCCCAGCCAAATATAAGAGTTTGAGAGTTGAAAAAGTTGATTAAGCAAGAACTATACATGTATATTGGTAGGTCCACTGTCCATAAAGCTACGTCAAAGATTTTTAATGAATTAATTGGAGATGTTCAGAAAGAGTTTAAAAGATTGTATGACTATATGGATATCATTTTATAGACTAATCTTGTCATAACTTATATTGTAAATGTAGTTGATAATGCAGAGTTTCTATGCCATGAAGAATGACTGGATGGAAGGTTGTAGAAGAATTATTAATCTAGATGGTTGTTTCTTAAAAAGAATGTAGAAGGGACAAGTGCTTGTAGTTATGTCTAAAGATAGTAATAATCAGTTGTTTCTAATTGCTTGGGCCATTGTGCATGTTGAGGACACTTTTACTTGGAGTTGGTTTATCAAGTGTTTGATTAATGACTTGATGTGGGAGGAAGGTGGAGATCTCACCATTATGTCTGGCATACAGAAGGTAATATCTATTGTGTTTGATTTTTTTTGTTATACAACTAATGCATTTTCTAACTTTTGCTTGATATACAGGACATACTTAAGGCAGTAAATGATTTGTTGCCTGAAAGTGAACGTAGGTGGTGTGCTAGGCATATTTTAGCAAACTGGTCAAAGAATTGGAGAGGTTTGAAAAGAAGAAAATGCTTCTGGAGGTGTGCAAGATCATCATGTATTGCTGAATTGAATATCCAAATGGATACCTGAACAAGCTTGGTAGTGGGATTTGTGAAAGTCTACTCACTTATAATAAGGAAACTTGGGTAAGAGTATACTTCAACTGTGACATTAAGTGTGATGTACTTGACAACAACATGTGTGAAACCTTTAATGCATGTATACTAGCTGAGAGATACAAGATAATTATCACAATATTGGAAGGAATAAGAGTGAAGATGACAGAGAGGGTAGGGAAGTTGAGGGAGTTTGCAAACACATGGATATGTGATATATCTCCTATTGCTATGAAAGTGTTTCAAGAAAATATGACTCATTCCATGAAGTGTACTATCAGGTGGAATGGTGATGTTGGCTATGAGATTGAGGATGGTCCATATTAGCATTGTGTGAATATGCAAAATCAGACATGCGGTTGCATGTCATGGATGCTTAAGGGTATCCCTTGTGCTCTTGGAATTGCTGCAATACACTTCAAAGAGAATGAGCCTCTTAATTACATATCCCATTATAAATCAACTTACCTGAAAGAATACTCAAACATTTATCCAACCAATGCCTAGCATGATAATATGGCCAACATCTATCAATCCACCCATTGAGCCTCCACCAATTAATTAGATGTCTGGCGGCCCAAGAAGAAAAGGAGAAGAGAAGAAATAAAACGCCCTAAATTTGGCAAGTTATCAAGGACGGGTATAGAAATGAGCTGCTCAAATTGTGGTGGTTATGGACACAAGAGAGGATGCTCCAAGGATCAAAGACCTGTAGGTTATACTCCTGCAAATGCTTCTTTCACAAGAGGGAGAGCTCAAAATAGTTCTACTCCTGCTACAGGTTTTACTCCTGCTACTAGTTCCACTCTTACTACAAGTTCTACTACTGCACAACCTACACATGTTACACATAATTCAATTGCCAGAGGCAAGGGCAAAAAAAGTGTTCCAGCTACTGGTTATCGTGTAAGTATTGCACAATTTTCACTTATGCACTTTGTTATGATTATTTCTAATCAGGTCCTTTTCTTGGCAGTCTGGTGGTGGTATTCAAAGAGTAGTTTCAACCGGTCAAAAGAGCTCGTCAGCTGACATTCAAGAGTGTGCTTACAAACCAACCAAAGGATTCAAGTGGAATGTCAAACCAACCATTACAACAAGGCAACTCCAAAGAGCTGATGTATCTCATGCCAACCTCAGTCAAGCAAGCTCATCTTCTCAGCCGACTAAGACAAATTAGCATGTTTAGTTCTTTATGTGGTGTTAAGTTTGTGTTAAAGTCTAGTTAATTTTTGAATAATAGAATCAACCAAACTGCTAAGTTTGTTATATGTTTAACGTTATTGAAGGCAAAGATTGACTTTTTAATGTTTCCGAACACCTTTCTTTTTTAAATGGAAGCAGTTTGTGATTATCTTGATTGTTTATATAGCTTTTATATGTTATGGACTGCATCGTTTTATATAGTTTGATGGCTTGTACTTATGAGCGACAATTGATCACCAGGTGGTAGTCGTTATTGAACGGCAATTTACATAGCTTGATGAAGCATAAGTTATGAATGCTATGGAATTCTGCTTTTATATTGCAAATAGAAGCTGCAGCTGAAGCACAATTATGAATGCTGAAAATAGAACCTGCAGCTGCCGCGCCCCTTTTTCTCACGAAAGTGGGTTTCAACATGTGACAACTCTTTAAATGGAGGTATTAAAAGAGAAGAGTCGTCACATGATGATTTTGAGGTGCGTTAAGGCACATATTTGCAAGTAACTCTGATTTAACTAGTTTGGATCGTCGAAGATCGGGTAAGGGATCGAAATTACCTCTAAGAGAAGGTGTTAGGCACTCTTCGAGGTCCACAACTGTGGGTCACGGCCAAACTCAATTATATGAATTAGTCTATATGATCAAATCTAAGAAACAAGGAATTCATTATTAAACACAAACAATCGAATAAAAGACAAGGTGGGGGCCCTAAATTTATTAGCCTAAAAGATCACCACGTGTAACATAAATAATACTTTGTAACTCTCTCAAGAAGGGTATTACTCATATTATTCAGCGAGCACAGACTATCATCTTCTTCTACCTGATTACTATCTTTGAGTTATTAACTAAGCATACTAGTTGATTCTAAATTCCTATGCATGTACTACCCGTCCCATGCCTATGGTCCAAGAGGACTTTGTACCTCTATTTAGGTGGTCCTAAACTTTAACTTAGGATGCTCAAAATGATAAAACTAATCGACAAAAAAAATAAGTTGGACTTTATATAATAGCAATTAAGGGCTCAAGTCAGCCTCCACACGTTGACAATGAATGCACGCAAACACATTGTGCATTTGACATTTGCAGATTTCAGGCTAATTAAGACTATTGAATCCTATAGGCATGGTCTCTAAATGATTCTGGGTTTTAATAAATACAGCAGTTTCAGATGTAAAAATGCAATTTTATTGACGTAATTTATGCACAATTTCTGATATCACATATTCGTTACTGAGACCAAGGTTATGAGTTATTGATCATATAGACATGATTAATAAATAATTTTGGATTCCAGCATTACAAAAACAACGCTGTAATTTGACGGATTAGGTGTACATTAGAGTGATTATGCAATTGTTTGAAGTTCTAAGGTTAGCAGTATTAATAGAACACCTTATAGGCAAGATTTCTAGCAATTGACAATTATATTGATTAACATTAACATTTTTTAATCCTTATAGGCATGCTTTCTAGGCTATTGACGGTATAGTAGAATGATAGAAATGGCATCTGTTGTGCTCAAATATGCATGATATCTACGTAAACATTGCAAAGAACAAGTATTTGTGAATAAATGCAATTCTATAGGCGTGATGTCTATGTGAACAAGCAAAGAACAAGTATTTGTGAATAAATGCAATAATATAGGCATGGTGTCTATGTCAATTAGAGGATTGATCATTTTTATTTCTTATAGACATGATTTCTAACAAGCAGGTGGATGCATAATGTGTTAAACAATTTAAAACATTGTAGGCAGGTAATCTATCAAACACGTAGGGGCATAATATATTCGAGAAAATTAATATCTATAGGCATGATTTCTACCCATTTCATGCAATATCAAATAATCCCAGTTTCCTAATTTTACTAAAATACCCCAAATGTTATTACAACAATTATTACAGATTCAGATGAATAGGAATAAATTATAAAGATAAATAACTATAGAGAACCTACAGCAGGCCCAAAGATATACCCAACCCAGCTAGGCCTTCACATAGCTCACAACAACTCAGAAGATAGTTTCCATAGAAGAAACCCAGTAACCATCAGAAATACAGCCATGTACACAAGACCATTGGCTTATTCAGCAAATGAAGTGGGACAAAACTGAGCAATTAAGACAAATATGGCAAAGAAACTTGGACCCTGATATGTCAAAGTTCCCAAGGGCTTAAAAAATCCAGGGCAATGCTCACATTAGGGAGGTTAACAAAGGAGATTCAGGGATAGACTGAGGACCAAATCCTAATGTATCAGATTTCACAAGAGTCTCAATCGGACCCCAAACAGTGCTCACACTAGGGAGGCCAGAATAACATAAGTGATAATGAGAGGGACTGGACCATAGTTGAGGGATATAAATGAAGAGTATAAGTTGAGCACATAGAGCAAATAATAAGACATGCTTTAGGTTTCGAAAGCAGACTCAACAAATATTCAAAAGAACAACATCTAGTGCATAAATAATCACACATTAATAAAATAAGATTGCAGGTTTGGTATACATATACTCATGATAAAGAAAAGATTCATATTATGTTAAGTGTGGATGCTAGTGAGAATCATATTGACTGGCAGCAGAATTCAAGCAGGATAAAAGTAGGCCATTACAAGCTTTATGAAAGTAAGGCATGCTTAAGTGACATGACTGATACCAAAATCAAACACATAAAGGGAGGCTAAAATGCAAAGGTTCTAACCATCAATAACACATAGGCTAGGCAAACTTAGAGAAAACTTAATTAACTCAGGTCCAGGCATGTTTCAAACTACAAACATAATGGAATTTAGATTAGAAAGGCCTAACATTGAGTAATATAGTCAAAATTGCATACGAGAACAGCCCAAAAAACACATTAAGCTATGAATTTCAGAAGTGAAAGCACATGCGAGCTACAGATACATAGGGATGGAATTGCAAAGGGTTCAATAACTCACCAGTTAAGCGAAAAAACAAGAAAAGTCAAAGTCCACAGTAGCAAAATCCAGAATTTCTGGCCTTGGCTTTCCGCCGGCCAGGAATCAGAATATAGAACAAGAATATGAGAGAACAAGAGTAGTAACTTCAGTTTTTACTGAATGTTAATGATTCCAGTCTTCTCTTGAAGGGGAATAGGGATGGTTTTATATAGTGGTAGAAATTAACACATAATCATGGAAACAAATCATTCAGATGCAAGTAGGTTGGAAAGAAATTATTTCAAAATCAATAGAGGTAATTTAGGACACAAATCAAGTATTCAGTAAATCGGGGAAACACACAAAATTATTCAGAATTAAGGAAACTACTAAAGGTAAAAATTAGGGGAACACACAAAAATCGTTTAGAATATTTAAGGCAAATACACAAAAAATACCAAAACACAAATCGTTCAAAATATTTAAAGCAAATACTAAAGTAAAAATTAGGGAAACACAAGGAGAGAGGGTAATCGAATACAGAAAATGAAAGATTCATCAGAATCAATAAGGAAAAGGGAAAAGTCTCAAACCCTAATTTTAGGGAATGTGTAAATCGGCGGGATACACAAATAAAGTAAACATCACACAGAATAGGATTAAATAGACAAGATAACACTCAAAATCAAAGGTTTGAACCAATTTTGGTTTGATTTGAAGAAGACCGGTAAACCCTAGTTCAGGGTAAGTAAGAATCAACAAAATAGATTCATACCATAAAAGAACAAGAACGAATATGGATGGCATATCAGAAAAGTCAAGGTTTGAACCAACTTTGGTTCGATTCTGACAAAATTTGCTTGCCATATTTAGGCAAGAAACTAGGTAACACCATAGACGAGTAACCAGTAGTGAGGGGAGGTAAATAAGGTAAGAGAATCCATGGTGGATTCCATTTTGGGGCTGGATTTGGAGGGGTTAAGAGAGACAATGGCTAGGGTTTGTGAGAGATGAGAGATGAGAGGGTTCAAAGGCAACAGGGTGGTGAATAATAATTAGGGTTGGGGTTTGGGTATAGTTAAAGAGGAGGGTGTAACGTAGACAGTTGATCCTAGAGATCAACGACCACGATTTTAAAGAGTTCTAGGTTGGGTGGTTTAAATGTGTAATGACCCGACCGGTCATTTTGAACTCTAGCGTGTCGTTCGGTGGCTTTCCATGAACAGCTTCGATTAAGGTATTATGACTTGTACACGTGGTCGAAATTGAATTTCGGGAAGTTTGGAGTTGGATTGGAAAGAAAATTCTCATTTCGGAAGCTTTAAATCAGAAGGATTGACTAAGGTCTGATTTTTGAGTAAACGACATTGGAATTAGGATTTTAAGGTTTCGGCAGGTTTGTATGATGATCTTGGACTTGGGCGTATGTTCGGATCGAGTTTTGGATGAACCATGAACATTTCAGCGCCTATTGTGGAAGTTAGCATTTTGGAAGAATTTCATAAGTTTGTTGAAGTGCATTTCAATATTATCAATGTATGTTTGCAATTTCGAGTCTGGAAATAGCTTTGTATAGGGATTCGAGTATTAGAGGCGCGATCGGAAGTGGATTTGGAGGTCCGTAGTCATTTTGGAGTCATTTGGCTAAAGTTAGAAATTTGAAGGTTTTCAAAAGTTTGAGCGGAGGTGGAATTTTAATATCAGGGTCGGATTTTGGTTCTAGAAGTTGGAATAGGTCTGTAATATCAAATATTACTTGTGTGCAAAATTTGAGGTTAATTGGACGTGATTTGATATGTATTGGCATCGAATGTAGAAGTTTGAAGTTCTAAAGTTCATAAAGCTCGAATTGGGGTGTGATTCATTTTGACGTTGTTTGATGTGATTTGAGGCCTCGAACAGGTCCGCGTTATGTTATAAGACTCGTTGGTGTGATTGGACGGGGTCCCGGGGGCCTCAGGTGGATTCCGGATGGTTAACAGAACAATTTTGGAGTTTGAGGAAGAATCGAGGCAGGTGATATCTGGTGTAACCGCACCTGCAAGGTTTTGGCTGCAGGTGCGGAGTTGCAGAAGCGGACATGAGTTCGCAAATGCGGCTTGGATGAAGAACCACAGTGATCGCAGATGCGGGTGCGCATCTGCGCTGAGGATACTGCAGAAGCGAATGGTTAGACCTGAGCCCGGGACCGCAAAACCGGCATATGTGCCACAGAAGCGGGGCCGCAAGAGCAGTCTATGCACCGCGTGTGTGAGAAGTAGGCTGGGCAGTGTATTCTTTTAAAAGCGAGGGTTGGCTCATTTTCACCATTTTTTCTCCATGGGAGCCGATTTGGAGAAACTTGGGAGTGTCATTTTCACCACCAAGCTTGGCAAGTAGTTTATGCTAGTTTTGAGTTAAATACATGATTATATATGGATTTGAGCATAAAAATTAATGAAAAACTTGGGGTTTGAGGAGAAGCCTAAAAATTTGGTATTTTGGATTTTGACCACGATTTTGGACATGAAATTGAGAGTAAATTACATATTTGAGTTCGTGAGGTTAGGGGTAAAGTTTATCTTAGAAAATTTTTAGATTCCGGGTAAGTGGGCCTGAAGGCATTTTTTTCAACTTTTCGATCGGGGTTTGAAATTGTTATAAATTGGATTATAATGTGTAATTGAACATATATTAATGCGTTTGCATAATTATTCGCTAGTTTTGAGTCTATTTGAGTCTTCGGAAGGGCGTGGAATGCCCGTTATGGAATTTCGGAGCTAGGTGAGTCTCCTTTCTAACCTTGTAAGAGGGAATTGTCCCCATATATGCATTAATTAGATATGTGCTTCTATTTGTGGGGCTACGTACGCACGAGGTGATGAGGGTCCGTGCATAGCTACTATTATGCTTTAGTCCGGGTAGTCTAGGGTCTAAAAGCATGATTTACTTGTAATATTTGAAATCTTGTTGTCATTTTGAAATGCTTAAAACATATTGAACAGGTAAATGAATTTTCAAAAAAAAAAAGTAGACATCGTTTCTTGACTTTTAAAAAAGAGAGATTTCCTTTTATTGGATAATTGATTCCCTGATGATTTCTTGATTAACTGTTTGGAGTGTTTATTTAAATTTGACCGCATCGCATATATGATTCACGAGCGGGGCAATATATGCATCTATGGATCGTGTCATTCGACCCTCTGGGTGCATAGTTTAAATATTATTGGATCGGATCGTACGTCCTCCGCATGATTTGTGTATGCTTGTAATGTTTGCCTTGAAATTTACAAATGTTGATATTTGTTCTCTCTGGCCTGAGATAAATGTATAAATAATGGAAAAAAATTTGGGAATTTCCTATAAAATTAAGAATTATTTACTTGTTTTGTTCTTTTGAGTTACAACCCTATTTATAAAAATCCTTGATTTATCATATTATTGTTGTATCATTATTGGGCCACTAGTAAGTGTCGAAGTCGATCTCTCGTCTCTACTTCTTCGAGATAAGCCAGGATAATTACTGAGTACACATTGTTTTCGTACCCATGTTAAACTTGTTGTGCATTTTTATTGCATAAGCACATGTACGTTTAGCGACCCAATGGGCGTAGCAGCATTGATGATATGGAGACTTAGGTGAGCTGCATATCTCGAGGCGACCCACATCTGGCATAGTCTCTTTTAGTATATAGTATTTACCTTCTGTCCAATTTGTATTCTGGACAGTTATTATACTTTATTTGATTTTTTCTAGATATAGCTCATGCACTTGTGACACCGGATTCTGGAATGTCTATGGGATTATTCAGTATTTTGAAATTGTTAAAGGTATCATTATTTATTCAGTGGAATTTATTCTTTATTGTTTAAATGAATAAAAGAAGTGAATTTAGAAATATCTAAAACGAGAAGTTACTAGTTATTTTGTGTTAGCTTGCTTGACAATGGTGTACGGCGCCATCACGACCCTTAGTAGATTTTGGGTCGACACAACATAATATCAGAGCACTAGGTTCCCTTAGGTCTCACGAGTCATGAGCAAGTCTAGTAGAGTTTCGTGGATCGGTATAGTGACGTCTGTACTTATCTTCGAGAGGCTACAGGGCTGTTAGGAGCACTTCCCTTCTTTATTTTATCATTGTGCAATTTGATTCCCTTTGAGTCTTATGCCTTTATTTCCTTTCCATTCAATCTTATGCGACGCGAAGCACTGGTCATGAATCGGCGAGTGAGTAATTGTAATGGTACTACGAATGTGGTGCAGGATATTTCTCCCTCTGTGGTTGTTTGAGCTATTATCGTCACCTTTTGGAAGGATATTCTATCATTTTAGCTCAGTAGTTGTACTTCTGGGAGCTTTGAGACAAGGCACAAGTTGCCATAATGCTTATGAGCGGTGGTCGTGCAGTATTGATGTGATGGTAGGATGTTTGCCTACGTGTTAGGGCAATGTATGACTTAAAGGGAGTTTTACAATGTGCATGATTTAGATATTCAATATTTTATTTTTGGCGTAGGAAAGGCAATCGCACTAAGAATGATCAGGTTTGGGTTGATGGAGTAACGAGGCTTGGTGTTTGCGAGCGTGGTGAAATTTTCATTTGTGATGACGTATCATTGTCCGTGATGAATGTACTAAGTTCGCCGGTGTCATGATCTTTTACAGTTTGCCTTTGGAGCAGGATATTGTGAGACAGTATTGAAGAAGCGGCAGTTAGAGATCGCGGGGTGCGGTGGTTTCGGATTGAATCTGTGTTTCTAATATCGACGGCTTGAGAAAGATGATCTTCAGAAAGGTTTAAAGTTGTAGAGATATGTTGGTACAAGTGCTACAGAGATAGGTATTAATTTAAGGTAACAACTTGGTGGCATAGGACGAGGAAGGAGATATGGGAATTGTTTTGTGGTGATAAAACTCCTGGAAGTCCAAGTGTGGGGAACATGAGTTGAGTAGTTGCTTAAAGGAGTGAGTTTGACCAAAGTGGGAGAGTGGCAGAGTAGTATATGGGTGTAGTGGCAGGATAACCACACACATTAAGGAAGTTTGGAATGACCTGGGAATGATAGTGGACGGTGATTGGGTCTATGGGTTTAATTATAATTATTGGCTATTATATGGCGGGAAATTAGATGCAACACAAAGGGAGTTTCTTGATGGGGAGAATGATTTAATATAACTTTGAATTGGAAGGTATTGTCGCACATTAGTTAATGTCCATAATAAGTGAACGGACTGGTACAATTGGTGAATGAGCACGGGCTCTAAATAGGATAATGATGTCGTAGTGATTGTACATATGCAGCAACGTAGGAAAATGTCGGCGTGTAATTTACACAGGTGGGTTATCTCCCATGAGCAGGTTAGCGGTCGTATGGTGTTGATGAAGCTTAGGTGAAGAATTTTACCGCCAATACGGTAAGAGGTCAGATAGGTGAATGAGGTCAGTGATCCAGAGTGTTCATGAAAGGTCAGATAAAAGAATTTAAAGGAATTTGGCGAGTTGATGGTTCAAGATCATGTCAATGATGAAGAAAGAATCTTGATGGGTATGTAGTTATGTAATGGTGGCTTCAAGCTAAGTGGGAGAGTCCCACTGCCTACGATTGGTTTGCTTATCTTTTTGTGAGGTTTCGTGTTATCGGCATATTTGTATGTTATTTTAGCTAAGGGAAAAGAATATAAGTGGTAATTTCAGCAAAGAAATTGATAAAGGCGTGCTATAGTTGGTCTTATTGACTCGTGAATCGAGCTTTGGGAAGTGATTCAGCCGGGTGCTTCATTGATATAGGTGTTCATGTGCCAGCTGAGCCTCGAAGTTGACTATATTCAGGACCAAGCTAGAGTAGGTGACTCTAAACAACGGTCCTAGTGAATTCAAAGGTTAAAATGAGGTTCCTAAAGATTTCAAGCCCGCGGTATGGTTAAGGATCGAGTTTTTGTGGCGGATTATGATAAGAGGCTTGGGATGTTCTATGATATTTTTGACTTGCAGTGTAGCATTTAGAAGAATGAGAGGAAATGACTTCGTATTGGTAGTGAAGTTATCAAAATGGGCGTATCAGTTGAGGATGCGAATGTGCGCACAAGGAAGGTATGAGATGGTTCATGGGATTTGGGATAGCATGGTCCCCTGAAACAAGGTCACTCAGGGTGAGTGCGGATTTTGGTTGGTGATGTAAGGAATGGAGCTAATATTATCTCTAAGGCAAGTTAAGGATGAATTAGAAGAAGTTAGATTGGTCAGTCATGGTTGAATTGGCATAGTGGTGGCGGTGCGTGCGAGGCTCGGCGGCCGCCGTAATTGATTATATTTGGAGGCATTCAAGTATTATGGCATGTTATGTGTAGGCGAATCCCGAAAGTATTATGGTGGTTTAGGCCACCACCTAAGGATTTGAATCTTCCACGGTTATGAGAAGTTACTTGCATATTGCTATGGTTCTCTTGGAATGAGTTAAGTAAAAGGTTTTGTATAATGAAGTGTATACTCTATTATTGGTTTAGGAGTTATGATGAAATTCTATTACTATCGCATATTGGCATGTAGGTGCAGTGGGTAGTATGAAATTTGGAAGTGAGGAATCGAGGTTGCGGTTCGGTGTTGGCAAGGATGTCACGAGCTCGGATAAGCAAGAAAGGGATTTGAATGTTTAGAATAAGATGGTATTGTCTTCAGCATCACCTGAGATTGGTATTTTTTTAAAGAGGCTTTGCAACCTAGTTATAGATTCTTGATATGCTTTACAACGTTAGTGCAGCCAGTAGTATGGATGTGCAGACTGGTTATCTGGTGCAGAAGGTCGTGGGAGCGTGTCTTACAGGGAGATTGTACAGGTGTGACATATAGTCACTTGATTGATCGGAAATTTGAACCAAGTATGGAGACTGTAGTAATGTCACTAATTTGGGAATTTAAGCCTGAAGTGAACTCGGTTTATTGGGTTGTGGACTGTGGAAGTGCACTCCAGTTATGATGGTTGTTCTTATGAGTTATAGAAAAAGGGGTAATTACGGACCCTTGAAAGATTATTGGCCTAGTAAGGTGCAATCAAAATCAGCTTGAGGTCTGTGGATGGATTTAAATGTGAATATGGAATTTATATCAGGCCGGATATGTTTCTCTCAGTATAGCGCTCCTTATGGAGGAGTATTCGAGTGTGGGACGCTATTTCGTCGTTGGCTATCTCATGTAATGCTATATTGTGCCGTGTGAGTTGTGAGACGACTTGATAATATTCTTATGTATTGAGGTTTCGTGTAGCGATGGTGTTATATGAGCATGATGGCTCTTGAGTTCAGATCATATATCGCACCTCCGTTGTGCTTGGGTTTTGTAGCTCGTGGCACTATATGTCTCTCCGGGGATGGTATTATGCACTTAGCGTGCTTGTGACCGATATTCGATATTTTGTAGTAATAAGCAACTTAGCTCGGTGTGTATCTCCTTGTGTGAGTTCTATGTTTGGATCGGTTTGCACGCCGCAACAGTATGATGAAGAGTACAACTTTCTATATTCTATTTTATGTGTTTTGTTTCCCATTTATGAGTAAAGATCATATTAGTAGTGGGGTTTGAGTAGTCCCTTCCAGAGATCATTTCCCTTATGTATCACGTTCGAGTTTGTGGCCTATCGGCACATTTTGGCATCATATGAGACTTTTGGTCATGTTTGGGGTGGCTTATTGCTTGAACAATTCGTACTGGGTGCGACAAAGTTATTGGATCTAGGATTAGTGCAATCAGATTATATTAAGTATATTAAGGGGAAAACACCATTATTTGGTTCAGAATGAGGTAATGATTCTTGCCAGGGGTATGGACTCAATGATTTGGTTGACTCGGTGGGTGGTTATGAATTTCTACACATCTCTTCCGTCGTGGCGGTATCGCAAAAGTTGGGATAAGATTTACATATGTCATGAGGTGCATTGCGAGTATCATATTCGGGAAATGTCGGTTATCATGATCAGAGAAGGTTATTATGGTCCATGGATGATGTGGCGCATGGTGAGAATTCAGTAAAGGTATGCAGTCATGTTCTGGTACATCGTGTAGTGATTGTTACGGTATTCGTAGGTCGGAAGCATGCCTGGAAGAGAATTTTGGGTATTGGATCTGGGTTCTAAGCCTATTTGTGGATTAAAAGAGAATATCTACAAATCTGATCAAGTTAATGTGCTCAACTAGGATGTGGTAGAACGGGTAGGTGCTCAAGGTTTTAAATAGTAATTTGGGATAGCTTCAGTGCAATTACCAGCACGTTCGAGGACGGACGTATGTTTAAGTGGGAGAGAATGTAATGACCCGACCAATCGTTTTGAGATCTAGCACGTTGTTTGGTGGTTTGATGCCATGAACAGCTTCACTTCAGGTATTATGACTTGTACGTGTGGTTGGAATAGAATTCCAGAAAGTTCGGAGTTGGATTGGAAAGAAAATTCGCATTTCAGAAGCTTTAAGTCGAAAGGATTGACTAAGGTTTGATTTTTGAGTAAACGACCTCGAAATTGGGATTTAAAGGTTCCAGCAGGTTTATATGATGATCTTGGACTTGGGGAGTATGTCCAGATCGGGTTTTGGATGACCTTTGAACGTTTCGACTTTTATTGTGGAAGTTAGCATTTTGGAAGAATTTCATAAGTTTGGGTTGAAGTGCATTTCAGTTTTATCGATGTCCATTTGGGATTCTGAGTTTGGACTAGCTCCGTATGGTGATTCGAGTATTGGGGGCACAATAGGAAGTGGATTTGGAGGTCCGTGGGTCATTTTGGAGCCATTTGGCTAAAGCTAGAAATTTGAAGGTTTTCGAGAAGTTTGAGCGGAGGTGGACTATTTGATATCGGGGTCGGATTCTGATTCTGGAAGTTGGAGTAAGTACATAATGTTAAATATGACTTGTGTGCGAAATTTGAGGTTAATCAGACATGATTTGATAGGTTTCGGCATTGAAAGTAGAATTTTGAAGTTCTAAAGTTCATAAAGCTCGATTTGGGGTGTGATTTGTGATTTCGACGTCGTTTGATATGATTTGAGGCCTCAAACATGTTCGTGTTATGTTATGGGACTGGTTGGTATGATTAGATGGGTTTTCGGGGGCATCGGGTAGATTCCGGATGGTTAACGAATCAATTTTAGAATTCGAGGAAGAATTGAGGCAGCTGATATCTGGTGTAACCGCACTTGCGAGGTTTTGGCCGTAGGTGCGAATCCGCAAAAGCGGCCTTGGGGTCACAAATACGGCTTGGGCGAAGAACGGCAGTGACCGCAGATATGGGTGCACATATGCGTTGAGGAGACCGCAGAAGCGGATGGTTGGACCTGAGCCTGGGGACACAAGCGGCACGTGCGCCGCAGAAGCAGGGCCGCAGGAGTGGTCTATGCATCGCAGGTGCGAGAAGTGGGCTGGACAATGTGTTCTTTTAAAAAGCGAGGGTTGGCTCATTTTTACCATTTTTTCTCCATGGGAACCGATTTGGAGCAACTTGGGAGTGCCATTTTCACCACCAAGCTTGACGTAAGTGGTTTATGCTAGTTTTGATTTAAATACATGATTGTATATGGATTTGAGCATGAAAATTAGTGGAATACTTGTGGTTTGAGAGAAAACCTGGAAAATTGATATTTTTGGATTTTGACCACGATTTTGGACATGAAATTGAGAGTAAATTACATATTTGAGTTTGTGAGGTTATGGGTAAAGTTTATCTTCGAAAAATATCGGATTACGGGGCCCGAGGGAATTTTTGTTAAATTTTTGATCGGGGTTTGAAATTGTTACAAATTGGATTATTATGAGTAATTGAACATATATTAATGGGTTTGCATAATTATGTGCTAGTTTTGAGACGTTGTGCATCTATTTGAGTCTTCGGAAGGGCGTATAATGCCAGTTATGGAACTTTGGAGCTAGGTGAATCTCCTTTTTAACCTTGTAAGAGGGAATTGTCCCCATAGGTGAATTAATTGGATATGTGCTTCTATTTGTTGGGGATACATACGCACGAGGTGACGAGAGTCCATGCGTAGCTAGTATTATGCTTAAGTCCGGGTAGACTAGGACCCAAAAGCATGCTTTACTTGTAATATTTGAAATCATGTTGTCAATTTGAAATGCTTAAAACATATTGAACGAGTAAATGAATTTTCAAAAAAAAACTAGACATCGTTTCTTGAATTTTAAAAAGAGAGATTTCCTTTTATTGGATAATTGATTCACTGATGATTTCTTGATTGCATGTTTGGAGTGTTTATTTAAATTTGACCGCGTCGCTTGTATGATTCGCGAGCGGGGTAATAGATGCATCTATGATTCGCGTCATTCGGCCCTCTGGCAGTGCACAATTTAAATATTATTAGATTGGGTCGTACGTCCTCGGCATGATTTGCATATGCTTGTAATATTTGCCTTGAAATTTACAAATGTTGATATTTGTTCTCCCTGGCCTGAGATAAATGTATAAATAGTGAAAAGAAATTTGAAAATTTCCTATAAAAGAAAGAATTATTTACTTGTTTCATTCTATTGAGTTATAACCTTGTTTAAATCAGAACTCAAAATACCACCATAGGCGTCATGATGGCACTTAGCCTCTAAGAATAAGTAAGCCGATTTTTATAACGATTCAAGTCATTTTTTTTATAAATAGAAACAAGTGTTGAAACCAATAACGGAAATAGTTATAACAACTTTCCAAGACTGGTAGTACTGAGTCACGAACTCTAACTGAATACATGTAATGATCTCAAGGATCGAATATACAATATTGTTCTGATTTTTAATAACGATTCAAGCCTTTTTTTATAAATAGAAACAAGTGTTGAAACCAACAACGAAAATATTTATAACAACATCCCAAGACTGGTAGTACTGAGTCACGAACTCTAACTGAATACATGCAATGATCTCAAGGATCGAATGTACAATACTGTTTAAATAGGAGTTGACGGTACAATAAAATAGAAAGACCCCAAGGAACTGTGGCGACCAATCAGCTCTACCTTGAATCCTTGCGATCAACACACTAACTCTGTCTGAGTCTGATATCTCCAATACCTGGCTCTGTAAAAAAATATAAAAAAGTGTAGTTTGAGCACACCACTGTCGGTGCCCAGTAAGTATCAAGACTTATCTCGGTGGAGTAGTAATGAGGTACAGTCAAGATACTTACTAGTCAAATAACCTGTGCGATATAGCAGTATATAATAATACTGAAAAACAACTATCAATGATAGAAACAAAAATCAACCAGTGATATGAACAACAAGGCAATAAGAACACTATAAATATTGTTCAACAACTAATGAATACAAGTACAACCAATTAACCAAGTCCTTCAAATGTAAATCTTTCACCCATAAGTTTTTCAAATAATAATCCTTAGAGTATAATCCTTTCCAATAAATATATTTCCAATGTATTTCCCTCGAATAATTATCTTTCAAATATAATTCTTCCAAATAAATATCTTCATATATAATTCTTTCAACAAGTATCTTCCGAATATAGTTCTTCCAAATAAATTTTTTCTTTTTGAATAAAAGTTCTTTCAAATAATATTTATCGAATATAATTCAAATAGATAACCTTCGAATATAAGTCACCTTGTGACACCTCATCTCATAATCATACAATACGAGTCTCAATACTTGAACCCTAACACTTGGCATCATGTGCCCTCATCATACCCTTCTGTACTTTTCTTTTGCTTAGACACTCTATACTCGGAAATATCGACAGGGGATCTCCCGGAATTCCGTCCCGTAGTCCCAAACGTAAATGATCTAGGATCTCTCAGTATCCTCAATATACGTGCTAGGGATCTCTCGGTATCCCGAGGATCTCTCAATATCCTCAATATATGTGTTGGGGTTCTCTTGGTATCCCGAGGATCTCTTGGTATCCTCAATATATGTGCTAGGGATCTCTTGATATCCCGAGGATCTCTTGGTATCCTCAATATTTGTGTTGGGGATCTCCCAAAATATTGATCCGTAGTTCCAAAGTAAATATCTTGTATATGAAATCTCCAGTGTGCATTCCCGTAGTACCAAATATATATGTGCAGGGGAATCTCCCGGAATATCAATCCGTAGTCCCAAAGTAAAAACACAACAATCTCAAGGAAAGAATCCAGTAAATGGGCGCTACAAATGTTCAAATATTGCAAAATATCACGATTTCCATCTCAAGTGCTCAATAATCACATCATTCACATAATAATTACCAACATAATACTCCATATCATCCGTGACAATAGCCTCCCTTATCTCTCATATAGCTACCCTTATCACTCCTATAATAGCCTCCCTTATCGCTCCGTACAATAGCCTCCCTTATCACTCCGTATAATAACCACTCTTATCACTCCGCCCAGATAATATTCCAATATACATAACCACAGTAAAATGCCACCCTTAAACCCACGTAATATCAACAATTGAATGTCACCCTTATGTCATCATAAAAATAACTCAAATTATATAATAATTTACACGGAATATTCTCACAACACCATACAATAATTCATATCACAAATTGTCCATAGGCCATAACCAATTCCAAAGATACAACAAAATTAATTAATTTCACAATAAAAAGCCCAAGTCTCTACGCCACGTATATAAAACCTCAAAACAACAACAAGGATAATAAAAAAAAAATTATCATAGGACAACACCTTCTTTAATCCAGATTTTCGAGAATTATATTAACGCCTCTTCTTACCTTATTCAATTAATTATTTGCACATGGAAATCCTATAATAAAATTATTTCTAGGAAATATTAAATCACCAAACACATGAAATTCACATAAAATCCAAGTGGCAATCACACCAAATTATCATATAAATACAAACTCAACAAACAAAGAATGAGGCATGACAATCAAGGATTTACTAAGTGTCAACCATTTTTAATTAAATACATACGGGTGTCTACGAATTTTAACCGATATAATTTGCAAACATAAATCAAGTGCGCACTCTTCACCTCACGTACATGGTTTTCAATCACATAATTTTTACATAAGACTCAATGCCTAAGGGAAAATTTCCCCACACTGTCGACGCCCC
Source organism: Nicotiana glauca (assembly GCA_026770625.1). Classification (NCBI taxonomy): domain Eukaryota; kingdom Viridiplantae; phylum Streptophyta; class Magnoliopsida; order Solanales; family Solanaceae; genus Nicotiana; species Nicotiana glauca. Next base: position 81,702 of record MU774009.1, read on the forward strand.
CCTTTTTCCCTCGCGGAATCAGGTATACGACATTTGGAAAGACAACTCTATTCCCGTTTGGGAGTTGGGTTTTGGATTTTGGAGAGTCGCCACCTAATGATTATAGTGCACTAGGACACTTTAAGAAGAATTAAAGATGAAAACCAGAGTTGGTTAAGGGCTTGAAATTATCCGGAGGGGAAGGTGTTAGGCACCCCTCAAGATCCACTAGTGTGGTTCTCGGCCATGCTACAATTGTGACTTTAAATGCAAGCAAATACGTAAACAAGCAAGCATTGCAAATACAGGAAAACTGCTACAAATTAAAAAAAAAGATTTAAAGATGCTGAAATTTATAAGATAATAGTTTTGCAATTTAAGAAGAGATACGCAATGAGGGGAGACATCAAATAATGATGCAAATAACTTAGGGAAATAAACAGAAACGGAAGTTTGAAAAAAGTTTTGGGCAACTTTTGAAAAATCTGAAAATAACAAACTAATAAAGAGGGAGGGGGTCCTAGGTTTATACATTACATGGATCATTCACACAACACCGGTACCTAATTGTACGCATAGTGTTATCGTGTAATCATCATCTCCATGCCTACCCTTTCCACCCCGTTAAGGTATTAAAGCGCGGAACGGTATCGTTTACTTACCGCATGCTACTACCCGTTCCAATCCTATAAGTCCCGGGGGTATTAGGACTTCTAATCCTAAAAGGGAAAGAAAGGGATGGAGGCCTTTATGGAGCTTAAAGGATAAAATTCTACTCGACATTCAAAACAAGTAGCAAGTAAGAGGGGAGAACAAACAATCATACAAGGCTCAAATTAAACACAGAAATCAAACAATCATTTGGTTTAGCATGCCTTAACAAATACTGGTTTGGTCTTAAATTAAATTTAAGCAGCGAACAGACTGGTTCAACACATGTGTTTTAGGCAGAAAGTCTGCATTAGGCAACTCGGATACAGTTGTCAGGTATGAAGGTATTCAACGCGTGTTATTTAGAAAAGTACTGATTTCAGAAGATAGGCTAATGCAGAAGAGTTTATGAAGGAAAGAACATACTGCAGACTTAGTTTAGAAATAAGTTTCAAAGAAAATCAGCGGACTGTTCGGTTATAAAACACAGAAATAATTGTAAAGACTTTCGGAGAAAAGATAGAACTATCTAAGGAAAAGAGTAAGCTGCAGAACTATTTTAAAAGATGAGTTCAGGAAGACTAGAATTTAGTTGGAAAACGCTTAGGCAGAATATTAGAAAAGAAAACCGTTTCAGAAAAGGTGCAGATGTGAAGAACTCAACTTTTAAGACAAATGTACACTGATTTGAGAGAGTTTTATCAAAAAGATTAAGGCTTTTGAAAATGTTACTAAATTAAGGCGTTAAGGACCAGTTAACAGATTATTATCAGACGAATTTGATGCGAAATCCTATAGGAATGATATCTACATTTGATTTTTTAGAACCTGTTAAAGAATTTATGAAGAGATGACTGTTTTTAAATAATCCTATGGTTTGCGTAATTAATATGCATTCCCTATAGATATGATATCTATACATGAATTTTCAGAAGAACTTAGAATTCCTATAGGCAGGATCTCTACATGCGTTAGTTACAGAATATGAGCGTTAAATCCTATATACATACTTTCTATGTGATTTGCAGTATAGTTAAACATTAAACCCTATAGGCAGGATTTTTAGGTGACTTGTAGCATAATTAAATGTTAAACCCTATAGGTATGGTATCTATGTGATTGAATCAGAGATATCAAACAGACCTATAGGCAGGATTTCTAGAAAAAAAGAGTCCTAAAGCATGATATCTACCCTTATTGATGCAAGAAAATAAAGACCCCTCCCACACCCTTTTACTATAATCCCCGAGTTTTATACAAAATTATTACAACCCAATGAATCAAACTAGAAATTAGGAGATACATCAAAAGCTAACATCTAGATCCGAGCAGCCTAATTCAATTCTAATGTCTAATAACATGTATTTAACCAACTCCGGGATCCAGATTTCCAAAGCCTTTTCATTATCCAGGGTATTTCAAAGTTCCAAGGAATCTCAGGGATCCCCGGCATTACTTACACCCAAGATACCATTAGAATTAGGAACAATGCAGTGTGGAAAAGCCAACTCTCAGGCATCCAAGTTCAGAGGGAGCTCAGGGGTCCCAAAGCATGGCTTGCAAGAGAGGGGCACAACTTATAGCTAGGAATAAGTGAAAATTGAAAGGGAATTAGGGGGCCTCATACCTAGCTATAAAGTAGGCTGGCACACCCCTGACCACTTGTTTAGGTTAAACAAGTTAGGAGCAGACCTTTGAAGGTCAGACCTAAGTCTGGATAATGATTAAGACACTATCAGACTCAAGTCCAAGGCTCAAACACATAAAAGGGAAAGGGGAGTGGGAATTGATTGAGCTAGGGGTTCAAAGGACCAAGTTCAGAGTCATAGACAACAATGTTAAGGTTGGCTTGAACCACAACTCATACACAAAGGGGAAAGGGAAAGGGAGTTCACATAAAAGAAGTAGTAACAAAGTTGCAGCAACAGAATGAAGGAAAGCATAACAGAACTAGGATGTAAACACATAATGGAGGAGCATTATTTAAACTAAAAGGAACATACCAGTTGCAAAGTAAGAATAAGCAGAATAACAGAGCAAGCACACAGTAGGAAATCAGCAGGAACAAACTCAGGTTTCAGCAGAACACTTGGAAGTTCGAAGAGAACTTAAAGATATTTCAGAAAATAAAGAAGAGAAGAAAAGAGAAGAAAAGAGTAGGAGGCAGAATGCTTAATGTGTGTAAGAGTGCAACTCGAGAGTCTTAGTCTGTGAAAGTGTAGGTGTTAAAAGGTGTAGAAGGGTAGCCTCCTTTTATAGTGCAAAAACAAGTAAGAAAAACGTAAGAAATAACCTTGAAATCAACCTCATACAATCTCCCTTCAGTCAAGGGATTTAATTTTCAAACGGGCAGAATAATTAAGGAAAGGGTTTGGGTTCAAAATCTTTTCCAAAGCAGTATAATGAGGGTAAATACATAGATACTTATTTAAGGAAAGAGTCTAGTAGTACACGGTTTGGGAAAAAATAAGGAAAGGCAATAAATCAACAACCAGTAAAATCAGGATTTGAGTCTGAATCCAACCAGGAAAGGTGAAGAGAGGTTTAATTTAAAGAAAATCAATAACACTCAATCAAACCTTATAAAAGGGATTCAGAATCAATCACAAGTTGGAAAAAGGCCTTTTGAAAGAAGAGTTTATCATATATAAAGCATACAAACATGTGAAACAAGAGAAAGACAAGCATAGAAACATTCAGAGTCATAACAAAGAAGGTTTAGTTCATAGACTCAGAATGAGTCTGAGAGAGTCCTCCAACCACTCAGATGATAGGGGCTAGGTTTTCGAGACCCTTCGAGAGAGTTTGAGAGGAGAGGGGGTTTCAGAGTCGGCTGCTGAAGAGAAATGAGGATTAGGGTTGGGTTAGGCGGAATTAAAAAGGAAAGGGTTGATCGTGGCCGTTGATCAAAAGGATCAACGACCGAGATTAAAAGAAATCCGGGCGGGTTAAATAGTTGGATCGGGGGTCAGATTTGGAATTGGGGCCGGTCCAATTGGTTTGAAATTAGGTTGATTTTAGGCTAAAATTGAAATGGAATTGGGGTTATAATTGAAATGAAATGAAGCCAAAACTTAAATAGCCAGTTTTCCCTTTTATTTTTATAAAATGATAGAAATGATTTTGAAATTAAATTAAAGGTACTGAATCAGTTAATGACATATAAATATTAATTTAAAAATACTGGAACCAATTTTATAATTATAAAATACTATAAAATCTTAAAGAGGCTAGTATTGCAATTATATGCAATTTAGTTTTAAAAAATATCAAACAAATTTGTAAAAATATGAAAAAATCATGTTAGTTATACTTTGATGTAAATATGAGAATAAAAATAAATTTACCGCCAAAATGATAGTTTTTGAGAATAATTATCGGATTTTATGGCATAAAAATAGGCAATAAGTTGGTTTAAAAATCATTAAAAATGCCAAAACCCTTTGGTGTACTTATATATGCTATTTTGAAAGTATTTTGGGCATAAAAATACATAGGAAAAAATTGGGTATCAACAGCTGCCCCTCTTTACCCGAGGAGGATGAAAGAGTTGTCGGGTAGTGATATGATGGCCAATTTTGGCCGGAAGCGGCGTTTTGAAAAGATTTTGACCGAGTTCTGGTTTTTGAGCTGCCTACATATCCGTGGTCTTATAGGAATCAGGCCGTATGTAGTTCAGGAACAATTGACGGAACATACCGATGGAGATTTGAAAGGATGGACACAACGCTTGGGGGGAAGCAAAAGGTGTTTTGAACTTGATAAGCTGCGGGAGTCGGAGTGTAATCGCTCCTGCTGAGAAGGCTGGTGCCAGCCGGTGTACCTGCAAGTGAGCAATATAGGCGTATATTATGCATAGACTAAAATATGATGCAAGTTCCCATCAGACTATGAATGCTGTCCTCGGACGGTTAGGATGACGACCTTGGACCCTGATGTCCTGGGCCATGAGGCGCAAAATTAAAGGATTCGCAGGCTATGAAATGACATCCTCGGGCATTGATAATGGTGCCTCCGAACCACGATGCCTTTGAATAATGATGTGCAAGATATAAAGTGGGGTCCTCGGGCCATGGCATGGTGTTCTCGGGCAATGAAGATGATGCCTCAGAACGATGACGCCTTTGGACAGTTTGGCGATATTTCAGCCCATGAAATGCAAGATTTGGCGGTATTTCAACCGATACAAAAGCGTAAATGGCGATATTCCAGCCGACGAAAATTTAAATGAGACAGGTGATGTTTCAGTCGATGCAAGAAATGTAAATGGTGATATTTCAGTCGGCAGAGAATTTAAATGCGGTTTGGCGATATTTCAGCCGATGCAAAACGTAAGTAAAGGTGGTGATTTTTCAGCCATGCAAGAAATGTAAATGGTGATATTTCAGCCGACAGAAAAATTTAAATAATGTTTGGTGATGTTTCAGCCGATGCAAGAAATGTAAATGGCGATATTTCAGCCGAAAAAAAATTTAAATGAAACATGCGATATTTCAGCCGATTGCAAGACGTAAGTAAATGTGCCGATATTTCATCTATGCAAGTGGAGGTAGAGCTTAACCTCGGAAGGAAGAAGGTAGCCTTATGCAATGCAGGAAATGTGGATGGAGACAACGCTTAGTCTCGAAAGGCAAAAAAGTAGCCTTATGCAATGCAGGAAATGCAGATGGAGACAACGCTTAGTCTCGGAAGGCAGAAAGGTAGCCTTATGCAATGCAGGAAATGTGGATGGAGACAACGCTTAGTCTCGGAAGGCAGAAAGGTAGCCTAATGCAATGCAGGAAAATGCAGATAGAGACAATGCTTAGTCTCAGAAGGCAGAAAGGTAGCCTTATGTAATGTAGGAAAATGCAGATGGAGAAAACGCTTAGTCTCGGAAGGCAGAAAGGTAGCCTTATGCAGATAATGCAGGATGGAGACAGCACTTAGTCTCGAAAGGCAGAAAGGTAGCCTTATGCAATGCGGGGAAATGCAGATGGAGACAACGCTTAATCTCGGAAGGCAGAAAGGTAGCCTTATGCAATAAGATAAAGCAAATAGTAAGAACAAAAAATTCTCAGCTGATAGCTGATCGTGATATTGCGACTGCTGGGCCATTACGTGCAGATAGCGAATGCGCATAGGCATAATGGTTCGATGCGGTTGCATAACACGTTTGGTAACTTTGTGACTTGGGTGCCTGCATCCAAAGAAAATTGTGAGTTTTGTAACGGGGAAAGGTCAGTTCATTCTTTCGTGGCTTCCAACGTCGTGCATCATTGGGGTAGCATTACTAAACAACAGTTGTCATAGTCATGCATGTTTTAATAAATATAATGTAAGTGGAAAATATTTTTGTTTAAATGAACCAACGACTACAACGTGGTTCAAAACACTGCAACCTCTCTCGCTCCGGAATTTTGGGGAACCTCCTCAAAATTCTGCCCAGTTCACTGGCTGGCACTTCTGACGATTGCATTGAACGAATGAAAATCAACTTCGGAATTTTGAGGGTCCTCCTCAAAATCCTACCCCAGTTTACTGCGGTGACATCCTTGGTGATGAGCGGCTGAAGACCAACTTCGGAATTTTGAGGGTCCTCCTCAAAATTCTGCCCCAGTTCCAATAATAGGGGGAAATGAGATTTTTATTAAATTGTGACCGAACCTATAGGGCTGCCT
>MU774009.1:100149-111091 GCA_026770625.1 Nicotiana glauca
TCATGACTCGGAGAGGAACGTAAGGATAAGTTCCCCTCAAGCCAATCAGTCATCTCGGGATCGTACAATGAACTCATCTGTAGGGAACCACTCAAACATTCATTGTGCCTAGTCTTCTCTCAGATTTTCAAATAATTCCACCCATCCTCTGGCGTCCTCTGGCTGTGCGAACATTCTAGGCATATAATTCATACGCCTTGGCTGGTGGAAGGCGATGTGATCATCCTAATCTCTGCGTAGAATCTCTTGTCGGTATTCTCCTTTCTGGAGGTGTTCCATGAGCCACAGCTGAAGCAATAAATTGCAACCCTCAAAATGACTACCTTGTCGTTGACACTTGTCCAAGGCGCGGTATATCTCGGCGACGATCATGGGTACTATGCTAAAAGTCTGCCCACTAATCCCTTCCATCAGAGTTTTGGTTACAATGGCTAGTCTAGTGTGGATCATAGCCTTCTTCATAGGGAACACGATCATCCCCAAAAAGCAAAACATAAAGACAAAAACCCTTCTATGGACATGCCCCAATGAGGTGATAGCAAATTCATCTGAATAGGTGGGGTATGACTTGCTATAGCTGTGCCTCTCATATAGATAGTCAAACAGGATATAGGAGCCTTTCAAACAGGTTAAGTCTGGGTTTTTCTTCAATCCCATCATCTTAAGGAAACCCCTTCCTTTGCAATTTTCTAGCATGAGCAAACCCGTAGTCTCCCAAGGAATCTCAGCTAGACCCCCTATCTCTTCAAGTAAAGGAGTCATTTCTAGATCACCAAAGCGGAACACAGATTTATCTCTATCCCAGAACAACGTTGCAGCCTCTATGATTCTGTTGTTGGATTGAATCTCTAAGAGAGAAGGCAGATTCCCTAGATACTTGCGGACGAGTGTTTGATCACTTGAGTGGAGGTCATTCCACCAATTCAGCAGCCTCAGATGAATATTGGTTACCATGCCAAATCTGGGGATTTCGTGCCTCATTTTCTGCAAAATAGAGTGTTAGGCCATTACCCCCACCAGACTTGACTATTTAAATCAATAATTAGCATAGCAAAGCACTTAAGTTCTCCAAATAAATGCACAGAACGTGGAGGTGTCCGTTTGGGTTTTAAGGAAACCCGGTGGACTTTGGACAAGGCTATCTTACTGAGTCATTATGTGTACAACATAACTGACTCGGCTAGGTTTGACCATGATGCATGTACGATTTAAGTGGAATAAGGTTTCTATTTTGAAGTGCTAGACTGTTACCCTTGAGCGGACGACTCAAGAGGGAAAGGCACGGTACCGTCGACTACACCGTTGATAGACTGGTTTTACCGCAAATATGCCTTTGCCAAATTTAGGGGGTGATAGTGTTGGAAGTGCGCAACCACTCATTATAAGTGTTGCTATAGTATTTGTTTGGCACGAGTGGAATATGAAGTTGAAGATGCAATTTACAAGGATGAAACAAATTGACATGTCTTTTCACGTTCATACAATAAAGTTACAATGATTTCTCAAAACAACATTGATGGAAAAGCGGTAAAAGTAAAAAAAAAAAAAAACAAGTCAGTTTCAAATAAAGACATTAAATAAAAGAAATAAAAGAAGGCAATAAAGTCACGTATAGCATGCAATGGTAAAAGCCTAAAGAAAATCCCCAGCAGAGTCACCATGCTGTCGAAGCCCCCCTTTTTCCCTCGCGGAATCGGGTATACGACATTTGGGAAGACAACTATATTCCCGTTTGGGACTTGGGTTTTGGATTTTGGAGAGTCGCCACCTAATGATTATAGTGCATTAGGACATTTTAAGAAGAATTAAAGATAAAAACCAGAGTTGGGTAAGGGCTTGAAATTATCCGGAGGGGAAGGTGTTAGGCACCCCTCAAGATCCACTAGTGTGGTTCCCGGCCATGCTACAATTGTGACTTTAAATGCATGCAAAAAATTAAACAAGCAAGCATTGCAAATAAGGAAAAACTATTACAAATAAAAAAAAGATTTAAAGATGCTGAAATTTAGAAGATAACAGTTTTGAAATTTAAAAAGATATATGCAATGAGGGGAGAGATCAAATAATGATGCTAATAACCTAGGGAAATAAATAGAAACGGAAGTTTGAAAAAGGTTTTGGGAAACTTTTGAAAAATCTGAAAATAACAAACTAATAAAGAGGGAGGGGTCCTAGGATTATACATTACATGGATCATTCACACACACCGGTACCTGATTGTACACATAGTGTTATCGTGTAATCATCATCTCCATGTCTACCCTTCCCACCCCGTTAAGGTATTAAAGCGCAGAACGGTATCGTTTACTTACGCATGCTACTACACGTCCCAATCCTATCAGTCCCGGGGGTATTAGGACTTCTAATCCTAAAAGGAAAAGAAAGGGATGGAGGCTTTTATGGAGCTTAAAGGATAAAATTATACTCGACATTCAAAACAAGTAGCAAGTAAGAGGGGAGAACAAACAATCATACAAGGCTCAAATTAACCCCAAAAATCAAACAATAATTTATTTTAGCATGCCTGAACAAATACTGGTTTGGTCTTAGATTAAATTTAAGCAGCGAACGGACTGGTTCAACACATGTGTTTTAGGCAGAAAGTCTGCATTAGGCAACTCGGATACAGTTGTCAGGTATTAAGGTATTCAACGCGTGTTATTTAGAAAAGTACTGATTTCAGAAGATAGGCTAATGCAGAAGAGTTTTTGAAGGAAAGAACAGACTGCAGACTTAGGTTAGAAATAAGTTTCAAAGAAAATCAGCGGACTGTCCGGTTATAAAACACAGAAATAACTGTAAAGAATTTCGGAGAAAAGACAGAACTATCTAAGGAAAAGAGTAAGCTGCAGAACTGTTTTAAAAGACGAGTTCAGGAAGACTAAAATTTAGTTGGAAAACTCTTAGGCAGAATATTAGAAAAGAAACCGTTTCAAAAAAGATGCAGATTTGAAGAACTCAACTTTTAGGACAAATGTACACTGATTCGAGAGAGTTTTATCAAAAAGATTAAGGCTTTTGAAAATGTTACTGAATTAAGGCATTAAGGACCAGTTAACAGATTATTATCAGACGAATTTGATGTGAAATCCTATAGGCATGATATCTACATTTGATTTTTCAGAACTTGGTAAAGAACTTATGAAGAGATGACTGTTTTTAATTAATCCTACGGTTTGCCTAATGAATATGCATTCCCTATAGATATGATATCTATACATGAATTTTCAGAAGAACTTAGAATTCCTATAGGCAGGATCTCTACATGAGTTAGTTACAGAATATGAGCATTAAATCCTATATACATGTTTTCTATGTGATTTGCAGTATAGTTAAACATTAAACCCTATAGGCAGGATTTCTAGGTGACTTGCAGCATAATTAAATGTTAAACCCTATAGACATGGTATCTATGTGATTGAATTAGAGATGTCAAACAGACCTATAGGTAGGATTTCTAGAAAAAGAGAATCCTAAAGCATGATATCTACCATTATTGATGCAATAAAATAAAGACCCCTCCTACACCCTTTTACTATAATCCCCGAGTTTTATACAAAATTATTACAACCTAATGAATCAAACTAGAAATTAGGAGATACATCAAAAGCTAACACCTAGATCCGAGCAGCTTAATTCAATCCTAATATCCAATAACATGTATTTAACCAACTCCGGGATTCAGATTTTCAAAGCCTTCTCATTATCCAGGGTATTTCAAAGTTCTAAGGAATCTCAGGGATCCCCGGCATTGCTTACACCTAAGATAACATTCGAATTAGGAACAGTGCAGAGTGGAAAAGCCAGCTCTCAGGCATCCAAGCTCAGAGGGAGTCAGGGGTCCCAAAGCAAGGCTTGCAAGAGAGGGGCAGAACTTATAGCTAGGAATAAGTGCAAAGTGAAAGAGAATTAGGGGGGGCACGATAGGTGATGGTCATACCTAGCCATAAAGTAGGCTGGCACACCCCTGACCATTTGTTTAGGTTAAACTAGTTAGGAGCAGACCTTTGAAGGTCAGACTTAAGTCTGGATAGTGATTAAGACACTATCAGACTCAAGTTCAAGGCTCAAACACATAAAGGGGAAAGGGGAGCTGCTATGGCTTGAAACACAACTCACACATAAAGGGGAAAGGGAAAGGGAGTTCACATAAAAGAAGTAGTAACAAAGTTGCAGCAACAGAATGAAGGAAAGCATAACAGAATTAGGATGTAAACACATAATGGAGGAGCATTATTTAAACTAAAAGGAACATACCAGTTGCAAAGTAAGAATAAGCAGAATAACAGAGCAAGCAGACAGCAGGAAATCAGCAGGAACAAACTCAAGTTTCAGCAGAACACTTGGAAATTTGAAGAGAACTCAAAGATATTTCAGAAAATAAAAAGGAGAAGAAAAGAGAAGAAGAGAGTAGGAGGCAGAATGCTTAATGTGTGTAAGAGTGCAACTCGAGAGTCTTAGTCTGTGAAAGTGTAGGTGTTAAAAGGTGTAGAAGGGTAGCCTCCTTTTATAGTGCAGAAAACAAGTAAGAAAAAGGTAAGAAATAACCTTGAAATCAATCTCATACAATCTCCCTTCAGTCAAGGGATTTAATTTTCAAACGGGCAGAATAATTAAGGAAAGGGTTTGGGTTCGAAATCTTTTCCAAAGCAGTATAATGAGGGTAAATACATAGAAACTTATTTAAGGAAAGAGTATAGTAGTACACGGTTTGGGAAAAAAATAAGGAAAGGCAATCAATCAACAGCCAGTAAAATCAGGATTTGAGTCTGAATCCAACCAGGAAAGGTGAATAGAGGTTTAATTTAAAGAAAATCAATAACACTCAATCAAACCTTATAAAAGGGGATTCGAAATCAATCACAAGTTGGCAAAAGGCCTTTGGAAAGAAGATTTTATCATATATAAAGCATACAGACATGTGAAACAAGAGAGAGACTAGCATAGAAAAATTCAGAGTCATAACAAAGAAGGTTTAGTTCATAGACTCAGAATGAGTCTGAGAGAGTCAAGGGTTCTGAATAGAACCCTAGTCCAAACACAAAGTCAAGCCTGCCAAAAAAAACCCAAATACTAGGGTTGCTGACTCGAACCAGATGCATAAACGAGAAGACAACAACTAGAATAGGCTCAATAGTCTCTTTCCAGAGACTTATGAGGAAACAAATAAATAGCATAGCAGGTTCAAGGCAAATAGAATGTAGAAACTAATTTGAAACACAGGGAACACGTTTTGTAACGACTTGACCCGTCGTCTCATAAGTTACTACCCTGTTCTTCCCATTTTCTGCTTTCTTATGTTTCATTATTGGTATTGGGTGCGTTAGAATTTATTTGGAATGATTTTGATAAGAAATGAGACACTTAGTCTCTTTTAAGAAGGCTTAAGTTGGAAAAGTCAACCGGATGTTGACTTGTGAGTTAGAAGGCTCGGAATTGAATTCCGATGATTCGGTTAGCTCCGGGTGATGATTTAAGGCTTAGGAGCGCAATCGGAAGTAATTTTGGAAGTCCGGTGAAGAAGTTAGCCTATTTTGGCAAAGTTAGTATTTTGGCGATTTCCGGTTGATAGGTGAGATTTTGATCCGAGGGTCGGAATGGAATTTCGAGAGTTGATGTAGCTTCGTTAGGTGAATTGAGATATGTTCGGAGGTGATTTGGTTGGGTTTTTGATCAAATGCGTGTTTCGGAAGTTTTAGAAGAACTTAGGCTTGAATCCGATGTAAATTTGGTGTTTTGATATTAGTTTTGGTGTTTTGAGAGTGAAACTAAGTTTGGATGATCATATGTGACATTTTAATATGTTCGTATGCGGTCCCGAAGAGCTCGGGTGAGTTTCGGATAGGTTTGGGTTGTGTTGTGCTCGTTTTTCTTATGCTTCGACATCGTTTCTTCAAGCATAAATGATATCATATTGAACAAATGAGTTCCAATTAATGTTTTTAATGAAGCATTAGATCTGTATCGTAATTACGGACCCGTAGCAAAAAGAATCATCAAATTTGGACATCGTATGAGAATTTTATGGTCATTTTACTAAGGTTGACCAGATTTTCAGGTTAATGACAAAATTGCCCTTGACGGCGTCACTACAACATATTTGTCCTAAGACCACACTAATTTAGACAACGCTTAGATAGCGTAGCCAAAAATGTCTATAGGAACACTTTATAAGTGTAGCCTTTATTTTGAGCTTTTGGCCACGAAAGTTTAAGTTACGTTTCTAAAGTGTGCTTTATAAATATAAAGATAACGTGTTTTAAGTGTTGCCAAATCATAAAATGTTTGGCAACACTTATTCATCTATATACAACGCTTTTAAAGCGTGCTTTCTTTTGAATAATAAAAGCAACACTTAACAAGTGTGCTCTAAAATAAAAATTAAAAATTCATCAAAAAATTCCCTCCATTATTTCATTGAGCGAAAGTTTCCCCCTATTTTCAAAGGCAAAAGAAATTAATACTTTCTCAAATTTTCATTCTACCCCTCTACTTAGTATTGACCCATAAATCTCCATCTACGCTGCCGCCGCGTGGTGGTACCACTGCTACCAAATCTAGCATGACTGGAATTTTCTTCTCCGTTGACCCAATACCTACATCTAAGAAAGAGAAATTTCAGCATTAAAAAGGTATGATCTCTTAATTAAAATTATTTTATTTCTTTACATATTCATCTACAACTTAAACCCCTTTGATTTCTGGAGATACATACACACGCCCACACAGGGAAAAGGAAGAGAACGGAAAGAGGTGAGAAAATAGCCAACCTTCTTCATTTTAGCATACACAGTAATACCATCATGGAAACACCATATCTAGCCTTTATTTTCTCTATTGAAAACTACATAAAGTCGAATTTCTACCGTAAACTCCGTCTTTACCGATGAACCTAGTTTTCCCGGCAGAAATTTCGGTGGCAACAGTCATCCGCTTCAGTCATCGTTGAAGAGTCAAGGTCCGTCGAGTTCCGGCAAGCTTTGAAGTCGAGGTCCCAGTGCGGTTCCTATTTGCCGATCTCATCTCCCGATCGAGGTCCATTTTTTCCAATCAAAGTTTTTGAGACAATTAAGGTCTATTTCTACCTTTCTACTATTATTATTTCTTCATAGCATATCATACTGTTATTATTTCATTAGTCTGTCGTTGCTTTGCTTGGTTGGTTGTCTGAGTTAACATTTGTTGCTTTGTTTTGTTGGATGTTTGAGTTAACGATTGCTCTGTTTGATGATGTCTTAGTATTAAACATGCAATTCACATTCAGACTAATGAATTAAATATTAAATTCTTGTTTGTAATTATTTTAGTTTAAGAATTCTGAGAATCTAATACTAAGTGGAAATTAATGCAATCTTATCATATCTTGATTCAGCTTTTAAATCATAAATAATTCTGTAAATGTATCATTAGATCATTTAATAAGTACATTTCTTAATTATCTGCTTGGTATATGGTGGTGTCAGCCTTTCTTACTTAGTATTTGTTTATTCCATTTGTTCTTGTTAGTTGGTTTAGTCTATGTTCGTATGGGCTTAATGGTTAGAATGAGTTTTTTTACTACCTATTACAATTATTCATTAGAAGAAAGATGTTTGAGGCTTTATGATTAACACTTTGCTGACTCCAGAATTAAATTAATTTATGAATTGAATTAGATGGTAGATAGTAAAACAATCTCCACTTCCAACCAAGAGGTTGTGAGTTCGAGTCTCCTTAAGAGCAAGGTGGGAGTTCGAGTCTCCCCAAAATGTTGTTGCTGATAAAAATGGGGTAAGGCATTTGCTGCTTTGTCATGTGATACTGGGAAGGAGTGAAGTTGTACATCCTGGAACAGGACAGTGGCATCCGAGTTCTGAGGAATTTGACACTGGCGTTGATAATTTGCTTTCTCCTAGAAAGTATATTGTGTGGAGTACATGTGCAATCACATCAAAGATTGGCTATTGAAACGTTACTTTTGAGTTATACTATTGATGCACCTGCAAAGTCTATATACTCTTTGGTTTTACAAAAACTTCTCCTCCTCTTTCGAGTTCACCTACCTTTATATGTTTTTTTTTTGGGCAAACACCTAAACTTTCAGGTGTGAATGGTGTTTGTTTGTGAGATTCTCTTACAAGTACAATTTTCCTGATATCGTTGATAGATGAACATGTGCTTTTTCGTTAATACTTGGCTTTAGAAATAGCCGCCTTTCAATGTTTCTCACATTCTTTGGCTAAGTGTTATCTTTGTGTATCTAGAATTTGTATTTCTGGTCCTTTTCTGAACGACAATTTAATTTTAAGGTTCGGTTTTTGAAATCTATTTCTAGATCAGGTTGTTTATGCAAAAACTGATGTAACAGCTGGTTCAAAAGGAATAACATCATTCATTATTGAGAAGGGAATGAAAGGGTATGCCCCCTGTACTGATACTACTTTGCGATAGAAAATGAAAAAGGGAGAGAAAATACTAATTGTTTCTTGTTTTATTTTTCGTAGCTACATGATTGCATGACACAAATAGTAAAGCATGATTTATTATAACAAAACACTATATATCCCAGTGAGTCGGGACATGCTTACTCATCTACTTTAACTGAATATACAGATTCTCTACGGCCCAGAAATTAGACAAACTTGGGATGCGAGGGAGTGATACGTATGTACATCTTGCCCAACTGTTGCTCTGTTTGGATTTATATTTTTGTTACTATAGTGAAGGTGACCTAATAACTTTAATCTTACCTGTAGATGTGAGCTTGTGTTTGAGAACTGTTTCATCCATGAAGAAAATGTTTTGGGGCAGGTAGGAAAAGGTATGTGTTCTGAATTAACTTCTATGTTCGCCCAACTGGGATTGTATTTACTGCCCCTCAATTTGTTCAACTGCAACATTTTTTGGCAATGTAAAAAGAGTTGCTATTGGTTTAGAAATCTGTGAGTATTCAGGAGTTGGAAGTACATCTCCAGCTAATGCAGTAGCATTTGCCATATTGACAGCGGCAACTACACCTTCCAATTTCTGCCCCTCATATTGCACAATGTTACTGGGCTGCTGAAGATTGGACTGGTACAGTTGTTCCTCACATTGTTCAGCTGTAGCAATAGTATTAGAAGCTGCTACAACACTAGTATGGCAATAACATATGATTCTTTATTTAACTCATCACACCCTTACTGCCCAAGATTCCTAATAATTTGAAAACCTGATGCAACTTGAACACCAGTTGAAATTCCTATATCTGCTGCACTATTTTGCCCAGGCTTTTTTTGCCCTCCAGGTTCATGATTTTCAAATCCATCATCTACTACAGTTTGTTTTCTATCACCCCTATAAGGATGCTACTTTTGGATTTTCAGAGGTGTTGAAATTGAAGTAGTGGGGGAATTCAACTGTAGTTTTCTCTTTTAATAGGGAATTCACTTGATGTATATTGGATTCACAGGAGCATATTGCATTTTCTTGAATTAAGTGCGAGAATAAATATTTGTCTGCACATGCTAGAATTTTCTTTTGATGCCATTGACTTGATTATTATTTTAGTAGATCCCAATTCATTTGTTTCTGAATTAGTGTATTAACCTTTGCATTCTATATAATAGGACTTTATGATATTGTATTTGATGTTGACCATGACAAAGAGAGAGCACAACAGTGTGGTCTTAAACCAAATGGATTCAGCTTTGAGGGAGATGATGCTGTCGGAGTTGATTATGCTCTGAATAGGCAAGTATACTTGTTTTTTTCATTTAAGTTCTTTTAGTCTTTGCAATATTTTTAGCTATGTTGCTCCGACATGGAAATTCATGTATTGTGTGGTTACTCATTATTCTTTTTTTACATGTGACTGAAAAATATGTAAAATATGGCGCTACTATATGTTATCCTAGTATTTGTTCTTCTTGACAAAAGATCAAAGTTTAATTTCTATCTAATTATAATCTTTTTATGTGTAGGATAATATGGGTGATGCTACTAGAAAATGGTGGCGGAATGTCAATTTGATCTTAATGTGAATGCGAAGAATTATTGAATAATTAGGATGTCTAATATTCATGATACTTTATGAATATACTCACTTTTGTAAAGTTTATTGTTAATGGGCATTTTGATTCATTGTTTTGTTAGTATGTGTATTCATTTGAATTATTTTATTTTGGTACTTATTAGGTAATTTAGTTCTTTATATCATCAAAATATATGATAACAATGAATATGCTTTAAATAACTGTTATTACAGGATATTATGCAAAATGTAAATTTATAAAAAGAATTAAAATATAAATTATATACTCTAGCCAATTTGTCACGCTTTAAAAGTATTGCCATATGTTTGTACGCCATGCTTTGTAAGTTTTCCTTTAGAGCCACGCTTAACAAGTGTGGCCTATAAGATAACAAATGCCACACTTTCCGAGTGTAGTTGTAATATATAAAAGTGTTCTTAATTGAGGTGTAATAAGCGTTGTCTTTGATATCTAATAGCCCACGCTTTTAAGCGTGGCTGGTAAGGCAATAATTGAAAAGCGTACCCTTCGGTCAAAGGTTACGCTTGTTTTGGCCACCCCCAATAAAGCGTTGCCTAAAGTCGAAAAGTGTGGCCTTTACTCAAATGCCATACTTTTTGCTAGTTTAGGCCACACTTGTTCGGTGTGGTCGTAGGCCTAAAATGTTGTAGTGCGTATTAAAAACTTGCACTATGTGCAAATCTTAAAACTTACATATCTCCTTCATTATAAGGTCAAATTGAGTGATTCAAAAGCCTAAATTTATTAGAATTTCACAAGGAATCCATTGGGAGCAGTAAAATGCGTGAACAATATACCTATAATGAGCAGGTCGAGTTTTCTTCTAATTTTGGAACGGGAAGATGCTTCTGAGATAATTTTTAAGAGAGAAAATCAGTGGGTATCACAGAGGTAAGTGATTTGATTATTAAAACTCATTTATGGGTGAT
>MU774010.1:34003-46564 GCA_026770625.1 Nicotiana glauca
GCTACAAGTAGTTCAATCCTATCCCTAGGTAGAATCTATAAAATGAGGGTTAACGCCTCAAGTTCTTGTTAATTAATCTTTCCCAACCCCAAACTATTTTTCCCAAAATCAATTCGGAGTTAATGGGCGAGTCCTAGGGTTAGCTAATCCCTTTGGAAATATTAAAGAACAAGAATAATTAAAGTAACAATAACTCACTTCATAAAAGAATAAAAATCATCAATACATAAGCACAACAAGGTATTTAATCCACACTTTAAATATGGATATTTCCATAAACAAGGTTCAAGTGTTGGAAATAAATACTACACTCTTAAATATTCAATACAAAGCAAGGAAATGGAGAAATAAACATAAATGGGTAAGAAAATCTTAACCGCAAGCTTCAATCTTCAAGACTCAAGTGTGTGTGCAAAAACCCTAGCTTCCAAAAATGTTCTCTCTAGTCTATGAGGACTGAAAATAAGCCAATGATCCTTTACAGATGTGTTTGGACGAGTATAAAAATGATTTGGGGATTACAAACGTGAAATTCCAACTTTGCCCAGAACTGCCCAGAAACTACACTATGCGTTCGCACAAAGTCAATTGCGATCGCATAGAGATGGTTTCTCAATCTATGCGATCGTATGCTGTCCAATGCGTTCGTATAAGCTTGCTGAGTACCAGCTGACCAAACCTCATTTACACTATGCGTTCTCATAGTGCAAATGCGTTCGCATAGTGTTGTTGACCAGCATCTGACCAGACCTATTTTACACTATGCGTTCGCATAGTGTGAATGCGTTCGCATTTCTTCACTTCTTTGGCTTATGCGATTGCATTCCATTCATTGTGATCGCCTAGAGTAAAAACTGGGCAGACTTCATTTTCCCATTTTAGCTCCTTTTTGACTTGTTTTTACTTGGTTTCTTCACTATTACTTCTAAATCACATACGACCTGTAAAATAGAAGTAAATGGCATCAAATACATGATTTTATCACTCAAACATAGCAAAAGTATAGGTTTAAAGACTAGATAAGTTGGTAAAATACCAACTTATCACGGACGACCACCATCACCACCCACTAGAGGCCATGGGCGCGGTCATGGTCGTGGTCGAGGTAGAGCAGCAGGGGCAGCACCTGCAGATCCACCAGTTGCCCCCGTTCAGGACCAGCCTCTAACTGTAGAGACTCCAGCAGCACCTGTTCAGGCACCAACTGTGCCTATTGTGATTCCGGGTCTTTAGGAGGCCCTAGGTCAGATTATATCAGTTTGCACTAGCCTGGCTCAGGCAGTCTCAGCCACTACTACCGCAGCTACCTCGCAGACCTGGGGTGGTCATCAGACCCCCACTGCTCGCACGCCTGAGTAGGTAGTGCAGGGTTTGCAGAAACCAGAGGCGCCACCAGCTCAGCAGGTTGCACCAGTTCAGCCTGTTTCCCCGGTTCAGGGTGATGTGGTTCCAGCTATGCCAGACGATGAGCAACGTTGTCTTGAGAGGTTCAGTAGGCTCTCACCTCCTACTGAAAGTTGTGTTCCAGGTGAGGATACCCAGGGTTTTCTCGATAAGTGTCAACGTATGCTTCGGACAGCAAGGATCTTGGAGTCAAGCGGGGTCATTTACTACCTTTCAGTTCTCAGGAGCAGCCTTCACTTGGTGGGAGGCATATGAGCGGTGTAGGGCGGTAGGTGCAGTGCCTTTGTCATGGTAGGAGTTATCCACTCTCTTCCTGGAGAAGTGGGTACCGCAGTCTCAAAGGGAGGAGCTGCGTAGACAGTTCGAGTGGCTTCGTCAAGGAGATATGACCGTGTCTTAGTATGGGGTGAGATTTTCTGAGTTGGCTCGTTATGCTCCATGGATGGTCCCGACTGATCGGGAGAGGATTAGGAGGTTTGTGGACGGACTCATTTATCCCATCCATATTCTGATGACTCGAGAGAGGATTCTGAGTCATACCTTCGAGGATGCAATTGATATTGCTCGTGATATTCAGACGGCTCGCCGTTAGGAGATAGAGGAGAGAGAGGCCAAGAGGCCTCGAGGATCGGGTAGCTTCAGTGGTGCACCATCTAGGGGCCAGGTTCAGCAGAGCAGAGGTCGTTCTTTCAGGCCTCACCAGTCGGCTCGTCCCGAGTATCGTGGGGCATTTTCAAGCCGCGGTCATCAGGGGTTCCAGCAGGGCCAGTCTTCACTTAGTTCCCTCCTAGCTCAGAGCTCATCATATGCCCTTTTAGCTCAGGGTTCTTCTGCGCAGAGCGTATCAGCTGGTTATTCTGGTGCGAGGGGTTCCCTTCAGTCCCCTTCTCCAGCATCGGGTAGTTGTTATGAGTGCGGTGAGTTTGGTCACATGAGGAGACAGTGTCCTCGGCTTCATTGTGGTCGGTCTCAGTAGAGGGATCAGCCCTCCTCTTCTACTCCATCTACTTCAGCACCCTCCCAGTCATGTAGGGGTTCGGGCCAATCAGCTAGGGGTCGCCCTAGGGGTGGAGACGAATCTGGTGGTGGTCAGGCTCGATTCTATGCTCTCCTAGATAGGAGGGACACCATTGTGTTAGACGTTAATATCACAGGTATTATCTCAGTCTGCCACAGGGATGCCTCTATTCTATTTGATCCCGGTTCTACTTATTCCTATGTATCTTCATACTTTGATCATCACCTAGGTACGACCCGTGGGTGCCTTGCTTTACCTGTGCACGTATCTACCCCGGTGGGTGATACTATTATTGTGGACCATGTATATTGGTCCTGTCTTATTACTATTGGGAGTCTGGAGACCCGAGTTGATTTATTACTTTTGAGCATGGTAGACTTCAATGTTATTCTGGGCATGGACTGGTTATCTTCGTGTTATGCTATTCTAGACCGTTATGCAAATACAGTCACGTTGGCCATACCGAGTGTTCCGAGGATTGAGTGGCATGGTATGACTGATTATGTACCCAACAGGGTGATCTCTTTCCTAAAGGCCCAGCGGATGGTTGGGAAAGGTTGTTTATTGTATTTGGCATTTGTGAGAGATGTCGGAGCTGAGACTCCTAGTCTTGATTCGGTCCCCGTTGTGAGTGATTTCCCTGATGTGTTTCCAGCAGACCTGCTGGGCATGCTGTCGAACAGGGACATTGACTTCGATATTGATCTGGTGCCGGGCACTCAGCCCATCTCTATTCCTCCCTATCGTATGGCACCAGCAGAGTTAAAGGAGTTGAATGAGCAGCTTCAGGAACTCCTAGATAAGGGGTTCATTCGCTCGAGTGTGTCACCGTGGGTTGCACCGGTCTTATTTGTGAAGAAGAAAGATGGCACAATGAGAATGTGCATTGACTACAGGTAGTTGAACAAGGTGACAGTGAAGAACAAGTATCCACTACCGTGTATTTATGATTTGTTTGACCAGCTCCAGGGAGCAAGGGTATTCTCTAAGATTGATCTCCGTTCAGGCTATCACCAGCTGAAGATTAGGGATTTTGATATTATGAAGATGGCTTTCAGGACGAGATATGGGCACTATGAGTTTTTGGTTATGTCTTTCGGGCTGACTAATGCCCCAGTCGCGTTCATGCATCTGATGAACAACGTATTTTGGCCGTATCTGGATTTATTTGTTGTCGTTTTTATTGATGACATCCTGGTGTACTCGCGTAGCCAGGAGGAGCATGCTCAGCATTTGAGAGTGGTATTACAGAGATTGAGGGAGGAGAAGATTTACGCAAAGTTCTCCAAGTATGAGTTCTGGCTTGGTTCTGTGGCTTTTCTGGGACACGTGTTGTCCAGTGATGGTATTCAGGTTGATTCGAAGAAGATAGAGGAGGTTTAGAGTTGGCCTAGACCGTCCTCATCCACGGAGATTCGGAGTTTCCTTGGTTTGGCAGGGTATTATCACCGGTTTGTCCAGGGTTTTTCATCTATTGCTTCTCCCTTGACCAATTTGACGCAGAAGGGTGCACTATTTATATGGTCGGACGAGTGCGATGAGAGCTTTGAGAAGCTCAAGACAGCTTTGACCACAACTCCAGTGTTGGTTTTGCCATCAGCTTCAGGTTCTTACACCGTGTATTGTGATGCTTCGAGAGTTGGGATCGGATGTGGTTGATGCAGGAGGGTAGAGTTATTGTATATGCTTCTCGTCAGTTGAAGCCCCATGAGAATAACTACCACGTACATGATTTGGAGTTGGCTGCTATAGTTTATGCTTTGAAGATTTGGAGGCATTACTTATATGGCGTATCTTGTAAGGTGTATACTGATCACCGCAGTCTTCAGCATCTGTTCAAGCAGAATGATATTAATTTAAGGCAGCGAAGGTGGCTTGAGTTACTCAAGAACTATGATATTACCATATTGTATCACCCGGGGAAAGCCAATGTAGTAGCCGATTCTTTGAGCTGGAAGGCGGTTAGTGTGGGTTATTTGTCGTATATTCAAGTTGGGGAGAAGCCCTTTGCAGTTGATGTCCAGGCTTTGGCCAATCGGATGGTGAGGCTAGATATTTCGGAGCCTAGTCGAGTGTTGGCTTGTGTGGTTTCTCGGTCTTCCTTGTATGACCGCATCAGAGAGTGCTAGTATGATGATCCGCATTTGCTTGTCCTTAAGGACAGGGTCCAGCATGATGATGCCAGAGATGTGACTATTGATAGTGATGGCGTGTTGAGGATGCAGGGCCGGATTTGCGTGCCCAGTGTGGATGGCCTTCGGGAGTTGATATTAGAGGAGGCCCACAACTCGCGGTATTCCATTTATCCGGGTGCCGCAAAGATGTATCAGGATTTGAGACAACATTACTGGTGGAGGATAATGAAGAAGGATATTATGAGTTATGTAGCTCGGTGTCTCAACTGTCAGCAAGTGAAATAGGAGCGTCAGAGGCCCGGTGGTATACTTCAGCGGATGGATATTCCAGATTGGAAGTGGGAGAGGATTACTATGGATTTTGTGAGTGGTATCCCTCGTACCTCGAGGAAGTTTGATTTGATTTGGGTGATTGTGGATCGGCTGACCAAGTCCGCGCACTTCATTCCAGTGTGTACTACTTGTTTTTCGGAGCGGTTAGCAGAGATTTTCATCCGGGAGATTGTTCGGTTGCATGGAGTTCCAGTTTCTATTATCTCAAATAGGGGTACTCAGTTTACTTCCCAGTTTTGGAGGACTTTTTAGTGAGAGTTGTGTACACAGGTGGAGTTGAGCACAGCATTTCATCCTCAAACGGACGGGCAGTCCGAGCGTACCATTCAGATATTGGAGGACATGTTGCGTGCCTGTGTTATTGATTTTGGAGGTTCTTGGGCTGAGTTCTTACCGCTTGCAGAGTTTTCTTACAACAACAGTTATCAGTCCATCATTCAGATGGCACCGTATGAGGCCTTATATGGGAGACAGTATAGATCTCTGGTTGGTTGGTTGAGCCCGGTGAGGCTAGGCTATTGGGGACAGAGTTGGTGCAGGATGCCTTAGATAAGGTGAAAGTGATCCAGGAGAGACTTCGTACAGCTCATTCACGTCAGAAGAGTTATGCGGACCGGAAGGTTCGAGATGTATCTTATATGGTGGGCGAGAAGGTCTTGTTGAAGGTTTCGCCTATGAAGGGCGTCATGTGGTTTGGAAAGAAAGGGAAGCTAAGTCCGAGGTTCATTGAGCCTTTTGAGGTACTTAGGAGGATTGGGGAGGTGGCCTATATACTTGCTTTGACACCTAGCTTGTTGGGGGTTCATCCGGTATTTCATGTTTCCATGCTCCGGAAGTATGTTGGGGACCCGTCTCATGTTTAGACTTCAGCACGGTTCAGTTGGATGATTATTTGACATATGATGTGGAGCCAGTGGCTATTTTGGGTCGTCAGGTTCGAAAGTTGCGGTCGAAGGATATAGCTTCAGTGAAGGTACATTGGAGAGGCCGGCCCGTGGAGGAGGCTACTTGGGAGACCGAGCGGGAGATGCGGAGCAGATATCCTGATATGTTTGAGGCTCCAGGTATATTTCTTGACCCGCTCGAGGACGAGCATTTGTTTTAGTTGGGGAGGATGTGACGACCTGGCCCGTTGTCACGTGAGTTACTGCCCCGTTTCCCCCATATTATGTTTCTCTATGCTTCATTATCGGTATTTGAGGTGATCGAGTCAAATTGGATTGGTTTTAGATGGAAATGAGACACTTAGTCTCTTAAAGGAAAGCTTGCTTTGGAAAAGTCAACCGGAAGTTGACTATTTAGTTAGAGGTCTCGGATATGAATTCCGGTGAGTCGGTTAGCTTAGGGGGATAATTTGTGACTTATGAGTGCGATCGGAATTGATTTTGGAGGACCGGGGTGGAATTAGGCTTTAATTGGCGAAGTTAGTATTTTGGCGAATTCCGGTTGGTAGGTGAGATTTTGATCCGGGGTTCAAAATGGAATTCTGAGAGATGCAATAGCTTCGTTAGGTGATTTTGGATGTGCGGGTAAAAGTTCAGGTCATTTGGAGGTGTTTTGGTTGGGTTTTTGATCGAATACGTTTTTCGGAAGTATTGAAGAAACTTAAGCTTGAATCCGATGTGAATTGATGATTTTAGTGTTGTTTGATGTGTTTTGGTGATTGGAACAAGTTCGTATGGTGTTTTGGGATATGTTGGTGCTTTTGGTTGAGGTCCCGGGGGCCTCGAGGTGATTTTGGGTGGCTAAACGAAAGATTTTTGGACTTTGAACATTGCAAAAAATACAGCAGCGGTGCAGGCCGGATTTTGTCTTTGCGTTCACGAAGGAAGGCTCGCGTTCGCGGAAGGTTAAGTGCTGATGCTTCGTGTTTGTGGTGAGGTCTCCGCGTTCGCGTAGAAGAAAGTTGGGCCCTTGGGTATTTGTTATTCGCGTTCACATCCTAGTCATTATGTTCGCGGAGGGTCCTGGAAGTGAGCATCGCGTTCGCGATGGAGCGTGTCGCGTTCGCGTAGAAGGAGGTTGAGGCCCCGTATGGATTATTCTTTGTGTTCGCAGCCTGGGGCTCGCGTTTGCATAGTGGCAGCAATTAAGGCGTCGTGTTCGCGGTTGGGGCACCGCGTTCGCCAAGAGTATTATGGTCTGAGGCAGGATTTGTTCATCGGGAACGCGAGAAGGCCCTCGTATTCGCATAGAAGAAATGTTAACTGGGCAGAAGGGTTTATTATGTTATTTCATCCGCGACCCATTCATTATTTCCCCCCATTGTTGACCACCTCAAGAGCTTTCTAGTAGAAATTGAAGAGGGTTATGACGGGAATTGATTGGAGGTAAGTCTCGTGACCTAGAAATGCTATTTTATTGAAGGATCAACCTTTAATTCTTGGAAAATTGGGTGAAAATTTTGAAGAACTAGGCTTGGGTTTTGAAATGAAAAATTGGGATTTGAGGGGGCATTTGAACTTCGATTTTGGTAAATTTTATATGTAGGGACTCGTGGCGAGACGAGGAATCCGGTGATGTAAATTTCATAATTTTTTGAGAGGTGGGCCCAGGGCTCGGGTTTTGCCAACTTCGTAATTTTCAACATTTTTTGAGTCTTTTCGATTGGGTTATGTTCCCTTAGCCTATTGTGACGTATTCCTTGTGGTTTTGACCAGATTCTACACATGAGGAGGTTGATTTGCGAGGGAAAGGCATAGCGAGCTAGACTTGTGGCCGGCTTGAGGTGAGTAATTGATATAAATGCTGCTCTGAGGGTTTGAAACCCCGGACTTTCACATCATGATGCTATATTGAGGCGTGACATGCATTCTATGACAAGTGCGGGGTTGTTTACTAATGGAGATTGTGACTGGGTCCATCCCGAGTGTTATTTCCACTATGTTGGCGATTGAGACGCATACTTTCTCACTGTGAATTGGGATTATTGCCACGTTTGGGGCCTTGTGCCGGCCTGTAGAATCCTTAGGGGATCTTCATTAGCTTTCCTCAATTGTTTGCATAAATTATACTCTCAGTCATGTTTTCAACTGTTAATATAAAACAAGGATTGTGTTTTTAATCATGAATATTAAATGAAAAGGATATAAGGGCTAAGATCCCTATTGTATGTCATGCCCGAGTGGCTATGAACTTGTTTGACTGAGATGGGTCAAGGACCCGATAGTGAGGATGTTTTTCCTTGATATGGATCGGGATGCACGCCGCAGCCATGATATATTTATATTGAGGTCGAGAGCCTATTTGATGCCACGAGATGGCTGATATTGCGCTTGGGCTGTAGGAGCCCCTCCGGAGTCTTTACACACCCCCAGTGAGCGTCGTCGACGTTATATAAGTGGAGCGGGCTGCACGCCGCAGCGGGTACTATATGTGTTGCATCTTATAATGTTTTATTCCCTTAACTGTATTATTGTTTTACATGTTTACACTGATATTGATCTGAACTGTTAGATATAGGTTACTTTGTGTATTTTCTACGATTTCTTACTTTTAGACTGTATTTATGTTTATTACTCACTGGGTCGGAGTACTCACTTTACTCCCTGCACCTTTCGTGCAGATCCAGGTTTTTCTCAGGCTGAGTAGATCCATTTTGATCGAGCAGAGTTAGCTTTCGGGAGCATCGAGGTAGCTGCACGGCGTTCACAGCCTTAGATTCCTCCCCTCTATCCCTATCTTTTGTTTCCATATTATCTTATTTTAAACAGACTTGGTAGTAGGATGTCATTCTATATTTAGAGGCTCATGTTCGTGACACCGGGTCCATGGTTGGGCTATATTCTGTATTTTGTTAAACTTCCACATTTTTATCAGTTTTTCCTGATCTTTGACTTAAATGGTTTGGTGGTTCACTGTTTTATGATCTATCTTTGTTTATCAATTGGGTTACATATTGGAAATGGTCGGGCTTGCCTAGTAGTGTGTTGGGCGCCATCATGACCGGGTTGGGGGCGTGACATTACGGATGCAAACAAAAAGACAAAGCGACTACAGGTTAAAAAGGGGCGCCCCGTGCATTTTTTACGTATCTTTTGTATAAATTTTATTAATTAGTTCAATTAGGATTCCGGGTGTGTCGACCCGGCCCGTCGTCACATGAGTTACCGCCCCTTTCCCCCCATGTTGTGTTGCTCCATGTTCCTATATCATTATTTGAGTTGATCGGGTAGAATTAGATGGATTTTAGTTGGAAATAAGGCACTTAGCCTCTTAGAAGGAAGCTTGTTTTGGAAAAGTCAACCGGAAGTTGACTATATGGTTAGGGGGTTCGGATGTGAATTTCAGCGATTCGGTTAGCATTGGGGGTTGAATTGTGACTTAGGAGTGCGATCGGAATTGAATTTGGAGGTCCGGTATAGAATTAGGCTTGAATTGGCGAAGTTTGAATTTTTGCGGATTCCGGTTAATAGGTGAGATTTTCATCCGGGGGTCGGAATGGAATTCCGAGAGTTGCAATAGCTTCGTTAGGTGATTTTGGATATGTCTACAAATTTTCAGGTCATTCAGACGTCATTTGGTCGGGTTTTTGATCGAAAATGCATTTCGGAAGTTCTTGAAGAACTTAGCCTTTGATTTGGTGAAATTTGACGATTCTTATGTTAACTATAGTGATTTTATGATTCGAGCAAGTTTGAATAAGGTAATGGATCATGTATGTGATTTTTGTTGAGGTCCCGGGGGCCTCGGGGTGAGATCGGGTGGTTAAACGGAGAGTTTGGAGTTGTTGCATGATTTTTGGGTTGCAGGTTCTGTTGTTTCCGCATCTGCGGAAAAAGGGGCCACATAGGCGGTTCCGCAGATGCAGTGTTTGGGTCGCAGGTGCGGTCTGGGAGGCCTTGGCGTGGACCACAGGTGCGGAAGGAAATCTGCATAAGCGGTGACCGCATGAGCAGTTTTGGACCGCAGAAGCGGTCCCTGGTGAGTTAAGTTAGACCACAAAAGTGATCGTTTGGTCACAAAAGCGGGAACCGCAGGTGCGGTAATCCGGCCGCAGAAGCGAAAATCGCTGTTGGCAGAAGGGTTTTATAGAACATTTCATTATGCGACCCATTTGATATTTTCTCCTTTTTTGCACCACCTTGAGAGCTTTTTGGTAGAGTTTGAAGGGGATTTCGACGGGAAGTGATTGGAGGTAAGTCTCGTGGCTTAGAAACACCATTTTATTGAAGATTCAACCTTTAATTCTTAGAAATTTGGGTAAAAATTGGAAGAACTAGGGCTTGGTTTTTGGAATGTAAATTTAGAATTTGAAGGGGCATTTGAATTCCGATTTTGACGGATTTTATATGTACGGACTCGTGGCGAGACGAGGAATCCGGTAATATGAATTTCATAATTTTTCGAGAAGTGGGCCCGGGGCTCGGGTTTTGCCAACTTCGTATTTTTGGGTGTTTTTCGAGTTCTTTCAATTGGGTCAGGTCCCATTAGCTTATTTTAACGTATTCCTTGTTGTTTTGGTCAGATTCTACACTCGAGGAGGTTGATTTGCGAGGGAAGCGCAAGGCGAGCTAGGATTTCGGCCGGCTTGAGGTGAGTAATGGTTATAAATGATGTAATTTGCACTATGTAGTGCTATGTTGAGATGAGATACGCGCTGTATGTTGAGCGTGGTGATGTTACTGCTGGGGATTCGGAATTGGTCCATCCCGATTGATGACTCTACTGTACTTTTGACTGAGACTGAGTTTATATCAGTATATTTTGGGCTAGTTTCCATGTTTGGGGCCTTGTGCCAATCTGTAGAACCCTTAGGGAGCATGTTGAGCTAATTGGCCTCACTTTACATGTTGAAAACATACTCTCAGTCATATCCTTAATTGTAAAATATAATATGAACCGGCCTTAGCAATTTGCACTCTAAATGAGGAATACCTGGGGTTGGAAACCCCGTCATAGTTGAGTGGGCCCAAGAGGCCAAGTCTATATTGACTGAGAGGGGTCAAGGACCCCATAGTGAGGGTATTTGATATACTCCGGATGGGGTGCACGCCGCAGCAGTATATACACATACATATATGGATCGGACTGCATGCCGCAGTAATATATTATATGGATCGGACTACACGCTGCAGTAGTATATTATATGGATCGGACTGCACGCCGCAGTGATATATTATATGGATCGGACTGTACGCTGCAGTATTATAGCGATTGGGCGGTAGGAGTTGCTCCAGAGTCTGCACACCCCCACTGAGCGCAGTCGACTATTATTATTGGACCGGACCACGCGCCACAGCAGTATATACTATAATTGGATCGGGTTGCACGCCACAGTAGTATTATGTATGGATCGGGCTGCGCACCGCAATAGTATTAGTAAATTGTCGGACTGTAAGAGATTTTCACCGGTTTTCCTTGATTAGCTGATCTTTACTTCCCTTACTGTTAGTTATAGAATTGTGTAGTGTTCTTACGAGATTTCTTACTTTCAGTTGTTATTTATTGCAATTACTCACTGAGTTGGAGTACTCACTTTACTCCCTGCACCTTGTGTGCAGATACAGGGATCCCGGAGGCATAGCTGAGTTTGTTGTTGCTGCCTAGTTCAGTTATCGGAGTCATCGAGGTAGCTGTCGGCGCACGCAAGACCCGATTTCTCCTCTTGTATTTTCTTTTACTTACGCATCTAGACTTTCATATGTATAGGATGTTGCTCAGTTATATCTAGAGGCTCTGACTCGTGACGCCAGATCTGATATGGGCTGTCTTGATATTATTGTGGCTTCCGCACAATTTTTATTACTATCACAGACTAAAATTTTGCTTAATTGATGTTTTAAATTCAATAATCGATAAGGAGCTTTGTAACTTGGGTTGAGTATGTTCTAAAGGTCGGGCTTGCCTAAAAAAGTGTTGGGCGCCATCACGATCGGGGTTTGGGTCGTGACAAGTTGGTATCTGAGCCTAGGTGACACCGGGTTTCTAGGAGGGTTTTCAACGGATTTGTTCTATTTATTATCATTTAAATTTGAATTCTAGTAATGAACTTTTATTTATGAAAATTGGAAGAAAAAACTTAGATTTTTAAAAGTATTAAAAGAGGAATTAATTGATGAGTTAGTTGGCTGGACTGACAGAAGTGCCCGGCGCCACCACGACCCTTAGTGGATTTTGGGTCGTGACATTTTTGATCAAAAGTGCATTTCGGAAGTTTTTTAAGAACTTAGGCTTTGATTTGGTGAAATTTGATGATTTTGATATTAATATTAGCGTTTTGATGATTCGAGCAAGTTTGAATGAAGTATTAGATCATGTCTGTGCTTTTGGTTGAGGTCCCAGGGGCCTCGGGGTGAGTCCGGATGGTTAAACAGAGAGTTTTGGAGTTTTGGCATGTTTTAGAGTTCTGGTACTTGGTATTTCCGCATCTGCGGAAAAGGGACCGCATAAGCGGTTCCACAGATGTGGTGAGGGAGATCCCAAAAGCGGCCCTTGAGACCTGGGTAGCTTCCGCAAAAGCGGAGACCGCAAATGCGTGAATTGGACCGCAGAAGCGATCTGGGCATCTTTGAGAATAACCGCAAAAGCGGTTGGAAACTGCAAAAGCGGTGACCGCATAAGCGGAAAATGGAGCGCAAATGCGAAAAGACCTGGACAGATTTAAGTTAAGTCCTCTTCGTGAATTTTGAAAGAACAAATATTTTGGGACTTCGGATAAGGCGACTCTTG
>MU774013.1:0-21277 GCA_026770625.1 Nicotiana glauca
CCTGCCCCACCCCCCGCCCCCTCCGAGGACATGAACTCACTCAATCATCCCAGAACACCGCCACTATACCCACGCCAAACTAGGGAAAATCACTAGCACACACAAGGCAACAGGCCAAGCTAGATAAAAATAGGTTGCAACTATAAGCGCACTAATACTGTGAGTAAACTAGGCGGAACTAAGAGTGCAAAATTTACTAACATAATAAATGGGAAAAGGAAAACAGGAGGTACCAACTCCCGCAAGTAGAACCTGAGAATTGTCTTGGTATATACGACGATGATGCGTCCAACTAGCACGTTCGTGTTCCACTTCTGCCGCCCCTCGTTGACCCTTGTCGGGGTTGTTCCTTATGTTTTCCCACGCACGTTCTGCTCGCCTCTAATAGCCACAGTCCTTAACCTAAAAATATGCACAAAATATCACGAAGACAGAAAAAGGGGGGATTGTCACCGCTGCCACTGGTGAGGCCCCACCCGTAGCAAAAGAGCGCAAAAAGTTTGTAATAAAACCTTAAATCTATTCCTTTGAAACAGCAAAAGCCAGAAGGGGTCGATGTGAATAGAACAAAAATCAACAAATTTAAAGGAAGAAAAAAAATGGGTTTTCAAATCGCCGATCAAAATCAGATCTTTAGATAAAATCCTTGAAAAGATGAGCAAGTAGTAAGGAAAACGTAGAAAATAGCTTGATGGAAAATAACAAACCAAAAACACCCTAGTTATTGGCAAAAGACTATGGCGATTGGCTGAGGTGGAAAGAGCTACAGTTTATTATACTAAAGAGAGAGGGTGTAACCACTAAGATGCTAAAATCACACAATGTAAGAACAATTAGTTTTGATAATTGGAATATCAAATTATGATAGTCCTCTGTTATACTACAACTGAACAAACTGGACTACTAAAAGTGAAAATAAAGAAAATTTCGTAAAACAACAACAAGTGAGGAGATAGGAGAAGGAGAAGAGGGCATAAATAAATGCATAAATAAATTAAGGAAGGTGGAAATTAAATAACAAAATTACATGGGTCTAACCGTGAAAAAATCCTCAATTCAAGACTCTCGTCTTGGATCTAAGATCCTCGATGGGAGATCTTGACCGGATGATTTTTTAACGGCTAGGAAAATGCACAAAAAAGGGTAGATCTAGGTTTTTGGTTTTTTTAGATCTAAGATCTACAAATTTTGGTTGGGCTTTGGGATGTTTGGTTGATAAGATGAGGTAGACGAGAAGAAGAGGAGAAGATTGTGTAAATTTGAGGGAATTTAGAAGTAGGCCGCCGCCGGAAAAGAATTCCGATGGGCAACGGTGGCAGTGGCGACGGTGGAGGGAGAAGAGGGAGGTAGAGAGGTTTTAAGTTTAGAGAGATGTGAGAGAAGTGTAAGAATGAGGAGTTTAGAAATGAGGGGGTGGGTTTTTTTTGAATAGTTTTTATATTGAAAAATAGGTGAGTTCCGGACCGTTGGATCTACTATAGATCAACGGTCAAGATTGAGTGGGAAGATGGGGTGGATCAGATTCTTTAAGGGTTTGGGCTTGCTTTGTGGGTATTTTGGTTGGGTATAAGGGTGTTTGGTTTGGGCTTGGGTGAATTGAATTGGAATTGGCCCAAATCCGATTTTCCTCTTCTTATTTTCTTTTCCTTTTCAATTTTCTTTCCCAATTAAAATAAAAATAAAAACCTAAATTTAATCTCGACCAAATTATCCTAAAAATATTAATTAACTCTAAGTAGTAATTATCAAAAATAATTAAATATCAAATTAAAAGAAATCACACAATTTTGACATTAAACACTAAAATGCGAAGTACGTTATTTTTTGTGATTTTTTTATTTTTGTAAAACATAATTAATTATTTCTAATTGTAAAATTAAGTCCTAAATGCAAATGCAACATATTTTTTTGTATTTTCATTTCTTTATTTTTCATTTATTCAAACAAATAAATATGCAAGAAAGAGAAAAAGAAAAAAAAAAGCAAATAATGATAGAAAATTAACACAAAATTCACGACAATTGCAAACAAACAAAATTATTTTATTTTGAATTTTTTGGGTGTAATTCTCGTATATGGCAAAAATCACGTGCTCACATTTACTACTTTCAAATGATTTTTACTGTTTCATTATAGAATGCTTTGTGCCTTGCGTGTCTTCTTACTTTAGTCGTCATTTACCTTTGTTATTCACTGAGTTGGAGTACTCACTTTACTCTCTGCACCCTGTGTGCAGATTCAGGCGCATCTAGTTCCGCTCCCGAGTGTTGATCCCTCCAGATTCAGACGTGCTTTCGGAGATTACGAGGTCGATGTTGACGTCCGCATCCCCGTGTCTCTACTCCTTTATCGTTTTTATTTCCTTTCAGACATTGTTCTGGTTATGGATTTAGCTGAATTTTATTATGACATATAGATGCTCATAGCTAGTGACACCCCGGTTAGGGCTGTGTATGGGTGTTCTTCCGCGTATTTATGTTATTATCGATCATTTTGCATTTATTTTATCATGTTTAAACTGTTCTTAAATGATTATCTATTAATAATTGGAAAATGGGAAGTGTCGGATGACCTTGTCTTCACGAGAGGCACCATGAAGATCGGATTCGGGGTTAGGGTCGTGACACAAGAACCCAGAACTTCAGGTTCAGGGTTCAAGAATTCGAGCTTGTTTTAATGATTTTTACTTGGCTTTATTTATTGTTAATATTACTATATTCTATGAACCATTTGTGCTAAATACTATATGTTTACCACTTTAATGTTGTTTGAATTGTATATAACTTTCTTCTTACACCACTCATTTGAGTCTTCTGAAAATGGTGCACACGTTCGCGTGGCCCGCTTTTTCTGTAGCCATTATACCAAATAGAACAAGGCTGGGCCAGCAACAAGGCCAGGTAGACTTTAGTGCTCCAGGTACGTTGCCCCCTCTTCGGCCCTAGTAGTCCGCTCGGGTAACCTAAGTCTAGAACATAACACCTGGATTTAAACTTAGAAGAACATAGCCTCGTGCCGGACCCTTGCATTATATGCATTTGACTTAGGGGACATAAAACAGGGGTTGGGTCCGTCTAGGACAGGTGCACTCAAAATAATAGACCATCTTGATGCATCCTATGTGCTACATGTTGCATTTCTTCAAAGGTAAAATGGTCATTTGACGGACCAATGATAATTGAGGGCGAATGAAAAAAAAAAGGGTGAAGTGTGAGGACAAAATGAATAGGGCCCAATTATGTTTCCGGTCACATTTTTGTTAAGGAAAAAAAAAGAACTTGAAAATAAAAAAAAAAAAGATTTTGCACTTATTTCATCATTTTTCGAAAATCAAAAAATAAAAAAAAAGGAAAAATAAAAAAAATCCAAAAAGAGATTACATGTTTCATCATTTTCTTTTAAAGAAAAAGACAACAAATATATTTTTTCACTAAATTAGTTGTTTTTTCAATTCTCGCCCGTATCCAATTTGCCCGAACTATGCATACCTAATTCTCGTCTTTTGGGGCTTACATATACAACCCACATAGGGTCCGGTCTTCCTAGTGAATTTAGGTTCTTGGCTTCTCGAGGTCTTAGCCAAATCTTATATTTTTAGCCACATAGGTAAATTTTAGAAAAGTAGTCATAACCATGTCTTTCATGTGCCTAGTAAGGAATGTTATTGTCTCACATAGTGTTGGTTTGAGTTTTCTTATACAGCTGTGAATCTGCTTACCGAAGTTTGAGCGTGATAGATATCCAACGACCACTACATTCAGGAGCTGCCCGAGGAGCCTTTTATGTTTTTGAGTCTATTATTCATGTTTTACTTTTTAGTCATGTATTACTATTCAGTCATTTAGTTAATGCTAGAGTCTCTCATAGTCTAGTTCAAGTTTATCGAGTCTTTTTTTTTGTTATTTCCTATTTTGTATTTTTGTATTTCCGTTAGAATGTTCTTTAGCAATAATACTCCTAGAAATTAAAAAAAGAAATAATTTTTGAGATGGTTTTTCCTTTAGAAAATTAATATCTAAAACTCAAAAAAGATTGCTTTTATATTTCCTTTAGTACATTGAGATAAAAAAAAAGAATTTTCTTTTAGTACTTCTTTAAAAGTTTTCTTTAAGATATTAATTTCAAAATCCAAAAAAAAAATCTTTTGTGGTTCTTCTTTGGGAAATTAATGAAAAATAAAAAATAATTCTAGAACTTTAGGACATTGTACATAGAAGAAAAAAATAACATACTTTATCTTTGGTTTATCTTCAGAGGTTCTCCCTTAGGTAATCAAAATAGAAATCCAAAAGCATTTTTTATCTTCTTCATTTCTTTGGTTGAAATCTTTCTTGAAGGATACCAAACGAAAATTCAAAATAGTTTTCTTTGGTTCATTCTTTAGATGTCCTTCCTAAAAAAGAATCAAAAATATTTTTCTCTTCTAGGATTTTATTCTTAATAATTTCCCATAGGGTATTTGCTTAAAAAAATAGAAAAAATATGCTCGTGAAGCTTGAGTTTAGAATAGGATATAGAACATTAATTAAAAAAAAATCTCATCATAGTAGTCATTAAGGTAAGAAAAAGAAAAAAAAAGAAATAAAATGAGAACGTTAGTTTGTTTACTTTATCCCCGATCTTCTAGAACTACACAAAGATCGGATTCATGCGAGGTCATGATACGTAGATAACCTACATTTCGATCGAATCATTTTTTATTTATTAAAAGAAAAAGAAAAAAATAAAAAATAAAAAGAAAAAGAGAGATGAAATTATGGGATTTGAGAAATGAAAGGAAAGAAAAGAGTGATAATTAGAGAAAAAAAGAGAGAGGAAGGAAAATAAGCAAGCCAAGAAGTGCCAGAAAAGAAAGAAAAGAGAAGATTGAAATGAATAAATTGGGATGATGCCAAGTGACCTTATGACCCTCGAAGTCATTCTAGAATCGTTAATTGTTGCTAGGTGCATTGCACGCAATGTGATATTTTTAGATGTTAAATACCCTAACGCTAAGGATGACCGCATTTTGTTCCTTTTGATATTTTCATTGAGCAGAAGGGTGGTTGGTTTGTAGTTCTTAAGTAACTCATCCATACAACACAAGGTCAAAGAGAAAGGTAGCCATGAGTAGTAAAGAGTTGGAAAGGGTTAATGATCCGCCTAAGGGAATTGTTGAATCAGAATCTAAGTTGAAAGAAGAGGTCTTGTGGTTGAATGGAAAGATGGTCGAAATATACCAAGCCTAGATTAGTGGGCACCCTCCACCATCAGTTCCCACTAATTACACTGAAAGCCTTGTCACCATTTCGCCATTGTCCCAAGTCTAGGATATCTCCCTATAACCTTTTCACACTCTACCCCCCGGAACCACCTCATACCCGTTGCTTTGACCACTCATATTTTTATAGCTCATCCATTTGCTACCCTTCCTCTATCCTCTAGCGAGACTGTGTTCAAAATACCCGATACCCAACACTATGCTCCAGAACCAATTTTCAAGGTCTCGGTTCCATACTCTTACGCTTCTCATTTTGAGCCTCCTGGTGAGACTGAAAAGCCTGCAAAGACAGTGGAGCAAGATGAGATATCCAGAAAGCTGAAGGGTTTTAAGATTCCAAAGTTTAATTAGTATGAGGGGCGTGAAGATCCAGTTGCCCATCTGAGAGGCTATTGCAGTGAAATTAGATGTATTGGTGGGAAAGATGAGTTTCTGATGGTGTATTTCAATGAGAGCCTGACTGGGGCAGCTTTGGAATGGCATACTCGTCAAGATGTCGGTAAGTGGCATACATGGGATGACATGGCTCAAGATTATGTGCGAAACTTTCAGTGTAATATAGACATTGTCCCAGACCGCTCCTCCCTATCTCGGATGGTAAAGAAACCCAAAGAAAGTTTTAGGGAATTTTGGTTCAAATGGAACAAACAAGATCTGAACATTCCTTCTATTGATAGAAAAATGTTGCTGAGCCCCGCCAATGACAGAATCTAGTGGGCATTCCTGCTAAACGTTTTCAGCCTCACTACCAACCGCATGAACATCCCAAAACTTCACATAGTCCATCCCAGTATTATCCTCCAAATAATGCCCGGACATCTTTCCAACCACTGGGTCACTCCAAAAGGCGAGCACGAGCACCGTAAAAGCTTCAGCAACCTCCACAAAATTTTCAAGTGCCCCATTACCCGCATTTAATCCAAGGGTGTAGAAAGGAACAAAGGCTGAAAGATAATTTTACACCAATAGGAGGGTCCTATGCAAGATTGTTTGAGAGATTAAAACATTACGACATGATTGGACCTATTCCTCTAAATTATATAGACCCACGTGCGAGAATCTTTAACCCTGCTAAAAGATGTGAATACCATTCCAACGCCCAGGGCCACAATGTTGAAGATTGTCGTTCTTTGAAAAGGGAAATATAAAGAATGAGTCAAAAAGGAATAATTCTGGTCCAAGGTAGTAATACCCCAAGTGTCACACATAATCCTCTACAGGTACATGACAACGCACAAATTATTGGGATGGTTTGCAATGACGAAGGGTTGGTCAAAGGAGTCAATGAGCCACTTGGTGAAGACAATGTGATTGAAATTGGTGAAGGTACCAGTGATATTGATGTGCAACTCAGTGGCTAAGATGCCGAGCTTGATTGTTGGAAAGACACTCCTCTCTTGGCTATCCAGGGAGGAGTCTTGGTTGTTCATTTTGTTCTCATTTATGTTATCCGGGTTATTTCATAGTTGTAATCTGGATATTGTCATGTGACTCAAACCCAACTATCTTTTTATTTTCCTAGTTCATTTAGTCGTAGTACCCCTTTTAGTGTTATTCAGGTTTCTCCAGGGTCGTAACCCGATGTGTTTTTTTTAAACCCTTTCACCATCTGTCTAATGCAATTCTCTATTTTCTAGTATTTCTAGTCATTTTTTGTTTACTTCTCTTCTCCTTTATAGTTCTTTTCATGCTGGTCCAAATGACATGACATGCACGCATAATTATAGGCCCTATCTTAAAGTTAGTATAGTCATGAAGCAATGAAGCAATTTTGATGATGATAGGGGCACTTGAGAGAAATAAGTACAAATTTGGACATTTTGAGATCATTTGAAGCCCAAATCGTGCGAAACTGGGGAAGATAATTTGGGAAGTTAATAGGATGACAAGAATTCATTAAAGGAGAGTGCATCCCAAAAAATTTGAAGCAAGTAATTTTGAGTGCACCTCAAGTAACAAGATAAAGTCAAGGAAACTTTCTCCGAATTGACGGAGGATATCCATTGTGAAGAGGGAATCATCCAATGAGGGTTATGTACTTGACAAGGCGTTAAAGAAAAGTGGAAGGCATACCATTGATACCAATGTCGAAGCCGCAAAAGAAATATTGTGCATGATCTTCAATTTTCATTTCAAATTGCATGTGTTGTGCTTGGCATTTTCAGGGATTGGGAGGCCCTCTTTCAGCTACCCAAACACTTATACCTTTTAATACCATTTTGAGCCTATACTAATTTTTTTGACCTCCCCTCTTTTAGAAATAAGTTAGAGTCATGCGAAAAAAAGGAAAAACAAAAGTTTATGTCCCCATAGGTTTATTTTGAAAGGTTAAATCCAAAAGGAAAATTCAAAAAAATAAAAGAAGAGAAAATTAAAGATAAAAAAGGGGAAAAAGAAAAAAAAATAAGAAAAAACAAAGAAAAGAAAAAAAAGAAAAGGAAAAGAAAAATAGCAACAACAAAACGTATCTTTATGAATTACATCCGACCTGAATCCTTTTAAGGATACGTAGGCAGCCTCACAGTTCGGTCCCATCAAAATAAAATTTCAAAAGCCCCCAAGCAAGGAAACTGGGGCAGAAGTTGCTGTTTTGCAAAAGATTTGATTCCAAAAGTTGTAATTCTAAACCCATTCAAGTTGTTTTGAGACTTTATGATGTCCTTTCTTTCTAACCTTTTCCAAAAGCCACATTACAGTCCATAAAAGACCTCTCAGATAATCTTTGAGAGTGCTGAGTTTAGACATGCCAAGAGTATATGATGTTTTACCATGGTTAATGCCTTGTTATCTGCATAATCAGAGGAAATAAGAAGAAAAGAACAAAATGAGAGAGTCTTATTGGTGAAAACCTTCAGAGGCACCATAAGGCGATGGTGAGTTGAGAAAAAGAACAAAACGAGAGAGGCTTGATGGTTAAAACACTTCGGGCACTACAAGTCGATTAAGGATTGTGAATCAGATTGGATAATCAGAGTATTGAAGCCCAGTTTCATGGTTTAGGGGTATAACAAATGTTGAACATCATACATGCTTGACAGATTAGGCCACATGTTCATGTCATGGTTATTGGAGTTGGTATCCACATCTGATAAGTTTCTACTTTGTAGTTTTCTTGTTAGAATCATCTATTTCCATTGTCTTTTACTATGTTCCTTTGGTCTTGTTTACTTCCTCTTCCTGAGTCTGTTTGGTCAGAACAAGTGAGAAATGACTTCAAAATTTTCCACCAGCTTTCCAATTGCACAAAACAGGATCTGGCTAGCATATCAAATTGGCATAAATCAGGAAAGAAGAGCATGCGCACTGAGTTGGTAACAATCAATGTGCTTTGGGATTCATGTGATAAGGTATTTGGGTTTCAATGGATCAAAGGTATTTTTTGTGATAAGGTTGGCAAGAAAGTGGTTAATCAACAACAAGCAAGGTCTTCCAAGTGGAAATCAAAGTTATCATGTCAAGTGAAGGAGCAATAGACCTCAAGGCCGAGGCCAGTGCTTTATGACAGGAAAGAATATCAAGCGCACTGAGTTGGTAACAATTGACGTGCTTTGGGATTCATGTGAAACACAAAGGTTCAGTATATGTCAATGCATGAAAACAATGCAACAAATGAATGGTATTGGGTTTGAACGGATCAAGGTATTTTTCGTGATAAAGGTGACAGAGAAAGTGGTCAGTCAATAAACAGGCAAGGTCTTTCGAGCTAAAATCGAAGTTATCATGGTAAGTGAAGGAGAAATCGCCCTCAAAGTCAAGACTGCAAACCAACCACCATGATTAAACTCACAAGTTTTCTTGATTAAAACAGGGTCAGGAAATTTTGTTTGTTCTAGCAAAGCCTTACGTGAGGAATGCAGGTGCCAAACAGGGTCGGCAGTAAGTTTTAGGACCCTCCTGGATAATGGGATTAATTTAAAGTTCTCAGGAACCTCCTTGATAATGTGATTCAGTTTTAATTTTTTAAGACCTTCAAAAATAATAAGATTTAGCGTAAGTTTTACCTTTGGGTAATAGAACTTAGCTTTTAAGTTGTCACTCTTAAGATAAGATTTAATTTTAAAATTTCAGGACCCTCCTGGATAATGGGATTTAGCTTTTAAATTCTTAGAGCTTTTGGGCACCATGATTTGATTAACACTCATAGATGTTCCCGATATCAAACTGGGGCAGAAATATTTCTTTTGTTTTGTTTGTTTTGTTGTAATCAGGTTCAAATGCAGCTGTTTCAGAGGAAAAGAAGTGCAAGTGTTGGAAATCATAAGCCCACATGGAGAAAAAAGGGAAAGCAACAATGTTCGAAAGGAGACAATAATCAGGAGCCCACCTGGAGAACAAAGCGAATCGGTTCAAGTTTTGAAAGGAAAAAAGTTCAAGTGTTGGAAATCAGGCGCCCACTTGGAGAACAAAGGAAAAGCAGCAATGTTCAAAGGAAGACAGCAATCAGGAGCCCACCTGGAGAACAAAGGGAAGCAGTGCAAGTTTCGAGGAAAAGCAGTGCAAGTGTTGGAAATAAGGTGCCCACCTGGAGAACAAAGGTGAAGCAACAATGTTCAAAGGAAGACAACAATCAGGAGCCCACCTGGAGAACAAAGGGAAACATTCGAAGTCTCGAGGAAAAGTTGTGCAAATGTTGGAAATCAGGCGCCCACCTGGAGAACAAAGGGAAAACAACAATGTCCAAAGGAAGTCAACAATCAGGCGTCCACCTAGAAAATAAAGGGAAAACAATTCAACTATCGGAGGAAAGGAAGATAATTCAAAAGTTGGTAATCAGGCGCCTACCTAGAGAACAAAGGGAAAGCAACAATGTTCAAAGGAAGACAGTTTAGGTTCACCAATCAGGCGTCCACCTGGAGAACAAAGAGAAAGCAACAATGTCCAAAGGAAGTCTGCAATCAGGCGCCCACCTGGAAAACAATTCAAGTTTTGGAGGAAAGGAAGATAATTCAAATGTTGGTAATCAGGCACCCACCTGGAGAATAAAGGAAAAGCAGCAATGTTGTCTGCAATATTTTCCAAGATTAAATCTTCCCGTTAGCCATCCGAAATCACCCCGAGGCCCCCGGGACCTCTACCAAAAGCACCAACGCGTCCTAGAACATCATTCAAGCTTGCTCCAATCATCAAAACACATCAAACAACACCAAAACAATCAAATTACATCGGATTCAAGCTTAAGTTCTTCTAAAACTTCCGAAACACGCATTCGATCAAAAAACCAATCAAAACCCTCGGATCAAAATCTCACATATCAACCGAAATTCGCCAAAATACTAACTTCGCCAATTCAAGCCTATTTCTACACCAAACCTCCAAAATCACTTTCGATCACACTCCTAAGTCGCAAATCATCCCCCGAAGCTAACCGAATCTTTGGAATTCACATCCGAGCCCTCTAACTCATAAGTCAACATCTGGTTGACGTTTCCAAAACAAGCATTCCTTAAAGAGACTAATTGTCTCATTTCCTTCTAAAATCAACCCAATTCAACTCGTTCACACAAGAAACTGATAATGAAGCATAAAGAAGCAGAAAATGGGGAAACCGAGGCAGTAATTCATGAGACGACGGGTCGAATCGTCACACTAGCAAAATTCAAACTTCTCCGAAATGATCTGAAATCACCCTGAAACTCATCCGGAACCTCCCGAACACAAACCATATATGAATTTCAATCATAAAACATCTACGGACCTGCTCGCACACTCAAAACACTGAAAAGAGATCGTCTTAACCTGATATTTACCATGGTCAAACTCTCAAGTTTCTTAACTTTACTATTCTCTCAACCAATGATCCAAAAATACACTTAAGCCCCTGAGGACTCCAAACCAAAAGTGCACACCAGTCTAAAAACATCATACAAACTAGCTCGCGCGATAAAATCACCAAAATAACACATAGAACTACGAATTGGACACCAAATAAAATGGAATTTTCAAGAAAGCTTTGAAATCTCTATTTTTACCATCGGACATCCGAATCATGTCAAACCAACTCCGTTTTCCACCTAATTTCACATATAAGTCAAAAATATTATATTGGACCTATAC
This sequence comes from Nicotiana glauca, assembly GCA_026770625.1. Lineage (NCBI taxonomy): Eukaryota > Viridiplantae > Streptophyta > Magnoliopsida > Solanales > Solanaceae > Nicotiana > Nicotiana glauca. The sequence goes on from MU774013.1 coordinate 11,315, forward strand.
CAGGATCCAAAACCAAAAACGGACCCAGTATAAAAAATGCCAAAGATTCAATCAATTCTTAAGAACATTAGATTTTTCAGACTTTTAATTTTTAATAAAAAATCATAACTCAAGCTAGGGACCTCAGAATTCGATTTAGGGCATACACCCAGATCCCATATTCCAATATGAACCCATCAAGATTGTCAGAACATGAGTCCGGGTCCATTTACTGTCACGACCCATTTCCATAATATGTCATGAGAGCGCCTGACACCATTGTCAGACAAGCCAATACGGAAACATTACTAAATTCTTATGTTGCTTTTAATCAGAAATGAGTGAAATAGATACTTGATTTGGAATTAAGCCAGAAGAGCAAGATACCGTAAATAACATAATTATACAACCCAAAAATAAATATCTACCAAAGTGTTTGCCAGAACATGGTGTCACAAGTATGGGAATCTAGTAGAATATACAAAAGACATCTTTATCCTACTGTTTGAAATAGGGAAAGACAACATAAGTAAAGGAAGACTCCATCCGGCTGTTGACCGGCATAGGAAGGAAGCAGCTCACCGTGGAAGTCTCTGCCACAAGCTCAAGGGCGAGCACCGGACTGGTAACCAAATGTATCTGCCTTAGATCTTGTACAATTAAGTACAGAAGCATAGTATGAGTACATAAACAATATGTACCCAGTAAGTATCCCGTCTAATCTCGAAAAAGTAGAGACGAGAGGTCGACTTGATACTCACTAGGGTAGAACAATATATCAAAGTATTATACTAACCATGAGAATCACTAATAAGCAACAGTTTATAGCAAGGCATATAAGTCCTACTCTCCACTATATTTCCAGTTAACCATTTACTTTCGTTATATTTATCAATTTATATCAGGCCATGAAAGGCAATATCAACATTTAAAACTCTCAGGCAAGTAATACAAGCATGCGCAAATATGCCGAGGTGATGGCCCGATCCAATAGAAATAAACTGTGCACTTGCTGAGGGTCGATGGCGTGCCTATAGATGCATCTATTCATACCGAGGTGATAGGCCCGATACACAATTGACAAGCAATATCAAGTATACACACGAAGGCACATCATTAATCAATAATACCATGCAAGGTTTCAACAAGTATGCAAGTTCGTTCTTATTCCCTTTCAAGTCTCTAGCATATCCTAGGTGATCATATTAACAAGATAATATGGAGATTTCTATAATTAAAGCGTGGTGTGGGTCCTAAACTACCCGAACGATTTGCATAGTAGTAGCTACGCACAGACTCTCGTCACCTAGCTCGTGCGTAGCCCCCACATTTAGCAACAATTACTAAATTATTATTCCTGTGGGGACAATTCCCTCTTACAAGGTTAGAAAGGAGACTCATCTCGCTCCGAAGCACACTTTCAATATCAAGAACAAGCCCAAGCCCTCAATTCAGAGTCGAACGATCACAAACTAGTTACATAAAGTAAGAACTAGTCAATATAGGCCTACAAGATCAAACTCTAACTATTTAAGCGATTTCCCAACCTTTTTCACAAGTTTCCTAAATTCCGACCCCGGGCCCACGTGTCCGGATTTCGAGATTTTTCAAAGAAAGTTGTTCTCTATAACCTAAGGATCAATAATATATGAATTCTAGTTCATTTCATAACCAATTTCGTGGTTAAATCTTGATTTTATTTAAACCCTAGGTCTAGCTCTAACCCCTTTGATTTCACCTAATTTTTAGTGTTTAATCAACTTAATATACATGTATTTAAACTAATAATGAGTGGAATTAACTTACCTTGAAGTGCTATGTTGAAATCCGCTCTTTGGAAGCCCCTAAATCGCCTAAGTGTGGAGTAGAAATGAAATAAATGGCCTTTGAGTTCAAATTAAATGAACTCACTGCCCAGCGATTTCCGCTTCTGCGGTCCCGCACCTGCGAAAGGAGGACCGCATCTGCGGAACTGGGCGAAAATGGCTGGACTGCTTCTGCAGTCTGGGATCCGCTTCTGCGGCCTGAGGTCTGCTTCTTCAGAGGGATTGACCGCATCTGCGGTCCTAGAACCACAGATACGGTTATGACAGAAGCAGCAGACCTTCAGCTATTCTTCAACTTTCCTATTTCTCTCGAACCTCGCTCGTTTGATGCTCGGGGCTCCCGAGTCCCGCCCGAACATACCAACAAGTCTGAAATCATGAGGCGGACCTATTTGAACCCTCGGAACACTCAAAGCAACGCTAAATCTAGGAATCACCCCCTAAAACCAAATGAATCAAACTATTGAACTTCAAGTTCTTAATTCTCTTCTAACGTGCCAAAACGCCCTTAAACTACTCGGATTGTCACCAAATTTTACGGGCAAGTCTTAACTGATATTTTGGACCTGTACCAAGCTTCGGAACCAAAATTCGAGCCTGGCACCTAGGAAATCAATGATTTCTTAGTTTCTTTAATTCTTTAAAACTTCAATTTAATAATTTTCAATAAAAATTCATTACTCGGGCTAGGGAACTCAGAATTCGATTCAGGGCATATGCCCATGTCCCATATGTTTCCACGGACCCTCCCGGACCGTCAAATCCTGAATCCGGGTCCGTTTCCCTAAAACGTTGACCGAAGTCAAACTTGGTCTTTTAAGAGAATCCTAAAGAAACAATTGGGCATATTTTTACTCAAAACTCTTCCAAGTCCCGAACCACCCGTCCTCGCAAGTTATAAATTAGCTAAAGCAAGCACGGGAAGTCTTATTTATGGGAACGGGGTTCTAAAAGGCAAAACGACCAGTCGGTTCGTTACATTTACTCAAAAAGTTGACTGAAATCAACTAAAATTAACTTTTTACGCAATAATTCTTATTTTTATCATTTTTTTTTTGCATATAAGCCTCCCGGGTCAATATCCGAATTGCGCATGCAAATAAAGGAAGGCTAGACTAAGGCTCAAAAGGCTTCAAAACACAGAGTTTGGATCTAAATCACCTAGCGAAGTGCAGGTACTGAAAATGACCGATCGGGTCGTTACAAGTAACTACTTCTTAAACATATTTACAGTCAAACATCTCTATAACAACATCCATATATGACAACCATTCACTATAAAGTCAAGTTTTCCTCATAAATATTTCTCTAATCTATATTTTAACTCTCTATAACAGTTATTTATAACAGAACATGATTAGTAAAATTACTCCTCTATAACAACCACATAGAATCTTTAAGATTACTAATAGTAGTTCTAAAAATATGCGCATAATCTTTTCCATTAAACAAAGTTTCTATCTTGCATAAGATATAAGATTTGAAGATTTGCACATGATGTATTTTCCATTGGACAGATGACACGACCCAAATCCCGAACCCGGTCGTGATGGCGCCTCTCGTGAAGACAAGGTCAGCCAGCAAAACAAACGCCTACTTTTAACAGTTATTTAACATTTATAAAACTAAAACATGATTAGCATAATCAAAAGCGCGGAAAACAATGATAAAAACAGGGAACCATTCCGTTACAGCCCCATATCGGTGTGTCACTAGTCATGAGCTACTACAGAGTTCACTAAAGTATTACAAGTCCGAAAATAGGAACAAAGTCTGAAAGTAACAAGAACAACATAAAATAAGGGAGAAGATCTGGTGCCGCGGACGCTAACGGTCAGCTGACTCATCCATGAGAACAAATCTTCAAACAGCTCAAAACCCGCTACCGGGTGGTCAAGTACCTGCATCTACAGATGAGGTGCAGGGAGTAAAGTAAGTACTCCAAATCAGTGAGTAATAAAAGTAAATAATAGCTGAAAGCAAGAAATCACGTAAGGCACTCCATCATGCTATATAAAACAGTACAACCCTTTTGAGAAAAAAACAGTGAAACCGTGAAATCCTTTGAAAAATATTTGGGCTTAGTTAAAACCTCTTTTGAAAATATTCCTTTTCAACGGTTCAGAAAATAATTTCAACAAGTAAGAAACAATTAGAAATTTGCCCCTCGGGCTCAATATCAACCTCTCAGTACAGTATCAGCCCCGCGGTCTCACTCCCAACTCACAAAGTACAACATCAGCCTCTCGAGCACAGCACTCCATTAACAAATAACACAAGGGTATCTGGTAAACAGTGCAAGAAGTAGCATGGATGCCAATGATATGAGTGCTGAATGTCATGACAACATTACAAAATAAGAACAAATGCATGAATGCAATGCAATGCATATGACAGTACACTCTAGTACCCGCTGTGGCGTACAGCCCGCTCTATTTATCTATCATCGACGGCGCTCACTAGGGGTATGTAAAGACTCTGGAGGGGCTCCTAAAGCCCAAGCATAATATACTGGTCAGTCAATGTTACCTGACCGGTCAGCCAATGTTACCTGACCAATTTACATCATACAGTGTCATTGTTACCACTGTTTCAAGTCACGTCATACAGTGTCATTATTATCACTGTTTCAAGTCACATCATACAGTGTCATTATTATCACTGTTTCAAGTCACATCATACAGTGTCATTATTATCACTGTTTCAAGTCACATCATACAGTGTCATTATTATCACTGTTTCAAGTCACATCATACAGTGTCATTATTATCACTGTTTCAAGTCACATCATACAGTGTCATTATTATCACTGTTTCAAGTCACATCATACAGTGTCATTATTATCACTGTTTCAAGTCACATCATACAGTGTCATTATTATCACTGTTTCAAGTCACATCATACAGTGTCATTGTTACCACTGTTTCGAAATCACTACTGCGGCGCGCAGCCCGATCCATGCTCAGTCCAGAAATCAACATAAGCCCCTTGGGCATTAGTAACACAGTAGTTCACAGTCTGAAATGTCATTTAAAATATCATTTGAGTTTTCAAAACTTAGAAGTATGATTGAGTTGCAAAACAGTATTTAAAACCTTGGACTGAAACCAAATGATATGCAAGATATGCTAAAACAGTAATATCAAATCCCCGAAGGATTCACATAGTTGGAACGAAGCCCAAACATGGCAATCAGCCCAAATTATAATGATAACAAGTAGTTTCAGTCAAATACGAGGTAAAAATCAACAACCGGGATGGACCAAGTCACTATCCCCAACGGTGCCCTACCCCACGCTCATATCCGACGTGCAAGTCACTTAAATACAGCACTATGATGTGCAAATCCGGGGTTTCAAACCCTCAAGATATTATTTACAAGTATTACTCACCACGAACCGGTGAAATCTCTAGCCCGCGACGCCCTTGTCTCTCAAATTTTCCTCCTCGTGCGTCGAATCTAACCAAAAATCACACAAACATCGATGAAGCTCGATTTCTAAAAGACGGGGTTTTAGCCATACATATCTGAAAATCGCCCCCTTAATGATACTACAATGATCCAATATAGTTATGTAACTTCAATCTACAATACAACATCCATTAGGACCAATATTAGTAATAAATCCCATAACTTATGCCATTTAGGCATATTATCAAACACCTTGTAGGCATAGATATTTACACCTCCTAACTATAGTATTGGTTCATCCAACTATCACCATTAACCAACAAATTCACTCCACCATCATTCCTAACCAATTTATAACTTCCAACAACATATGTATGACCATTCATTCATACCCAACCATCAACATCCTTAATTAAACCATTTCACAATCTCTACAACCAACACAACCTAGGTTAGACACTTATGGTTTTCCATCATCATCCCACGAGTTCTAATGTATATATCATACATAAATAATAACCATAGAGTAGTTAAAGATGATAGACAAACCTCTCGTAGACCAAATCTTGAAAGACAACTTTTGGGTGTTGTTGAGATTTTGAAGAAATCCTATGAAATCCAATCAAAATCATGTTGTAACTAGTGATTGAAAAGTGAAATCACCATGAAAACACACTTAAAAGGTTACCTTAGGAATGCAATTGGGTGCCTTGGTCGAATTTGCGGTGTTGGGGAAGCCCTAAGCTTGAGAAATGACTCAAAGCCCGTCATTTCCCGTCCTTAGGTGTATTTAGAGGCCTGACACTAGCACGCCCGCACTAATCCCGCGCTAGTGAGGCAGAAGATAACCCAACTAGCGCGGGCTACTAGCGCTCCCGCGCTAAGGCCGCTCTACTAACACATGCCCAGTCAAATGGTCATAACTTTCTGTATACAAATCCAAATGACAAACGGTTTGCTGTGTTGGAAACTAGACTGAAAGGGATTTAATTTGATAGGTTGTGGGTCACACAACGCCTTATATAACAGGAGATATGATTGTTTACAGTGAGGTCTTGTGCACACTCATTTACAATTTCGACTATTATGAAATTTTCCAACTTTAAAAGTTCCCGTTATCCATCCGAAATTACCCCGAGGTCCCTGGGACCTCAACCAAAAGTGCAAAACCATCCTAAAACATCATATGAACTGGTTCCAATCATAAAAGCACATCCAACAACACAGAAATCACCAATTCTCAACGTATTCAAGCGTAAGAACTTTGAAACTTCTAACTTCCACATCTGATGCCGAAACACGTCAAAACTAGTCCGAATGACCTCAAAATTTGCAGACAAGTCCAAAATGACATAAAGAAGCTACAGAAACTCTCGTAATTCCATTCCGACTTCTGGATCAAAATATCGCCTATCAACTGGAAATTGCCAAAATACTAACTTCGCCAAAATACGCTAACTCCTTCACCGGGCCCCCAAAATTACTTCTGCTTGTGCTCCTAAGCCTTAAATCATCCCCCAAAACTAACCGAATCATCGAAAATCAATTTCGAGCCCTCTAACTCACAAGTCAACATCCCGTTGACTAAGGAAGAGACTAATTGTCCCATTTCCTTCTAAAATCAATCCAAGCCAACTCGATCACGCAAGACACTGATAATGAAGCGTATAGAAGTAGAAAATGGGAAGGACGGGGCAGTAACTCATGAGACGACGGGTCGGGTCGTCACATCCTCCCCAACTTAAACAAACGCTCGTCCTTGAGCGTACCCAGAGTTGTTCTAGAAGTCCACTAATAGCTGAACAACTTTACCATGCATATACCCGGGGATGACCCTACGTCACCCTATCTAGCATAGGCCCGATAACACAACATAGCTGAATTTTCGCAATCCACCTAGTCCATAAACCATAGGACCACACTTCACTTTTCGAAATCTTACACGAGATCAGAACCTCACATCTTTATTCAGAATAAACCCGAACCAACTGTAATAACCTATACCTGCAACCTCGGCTGCAATCATATGATACATAACTCAACACATGCAGCGATAACTCCCATTTACAACAGCTACCCAAGACAACCAAATATCGATAGAAAACCTCTTGTTAGATAAAGTTTCATTCCAACACTTTCATATACTACCAATGATAAATGAAACACACAATAAACCATATCCATTTCTCATATCAACCCTTCATGAGGCCATTTCTCCTATGGCAACTACCATAGCCGAACCTCGATATTTACCCATCAAACATGCTGAAATCAAATCCGTTTATATTCATTAATGATCCCCACGATCTCCTTTGACCAAACACACCATCTTGGTGACATGACACAATCAGTACGGTCTAACAACAACTTGCATAATAGGCGCACAAATAAGAAACGCATCCGAAAAAGTACATCAATACCGGAACGGGATCAATGATAGCAACCTCTGCACTGACATCCATCACAATGCCCAATTAAGAAAGCACTCCTTCCCAACTGTCCGCTGGTTCTTTGAAATATAATTCATTCTGCTAAAACATATTATAACGCACTTCACCACTTAACCCGTGGCATTTCCGGCGTAGCCCCTAATGCAATAGTTTAAAATCACCCAACACTAAGACAACCAGTCTAAATTCCAACATCACATCCAAAATATAACATACCAATGAATAAAGATCCACCACCACAACATAGCATGTACATCAGAACTCCATATAGCACACAAATCATCATACCTGATCCCAATTTCCACCGTGCAATACACGCACACATTTGATACTCCTTCATTCCATGACAGATACTCGATATTTACCTGTGCTACCGAGCAAATTCGAATACCACCAGTGGACCCAACAAGAACATGTCGCAATACTACTGAAACATAATCCGTTTAATCACATTACCTTTTTCTGAGACATATACTCTCATCAAATCACTTCCACTTAGAAATATCATTTTTCCTAATCATCCGAAGATCATTTATCTAATCACTTAGGAGGAATCACTACACATCCCATGCTCTGCATGACATACACAGGTCTTGTTCAACTTCTTACAATACTGACACGACGGATGAGGCCTGTACACATTCATAACTACTACCGAAACAACAATTCATTAGTTCTATACTCTTGGCAAAAACTATCACCTCATTCTGAGCTAAACAATGGTATTAGCTCTTTAATTCACTTCACATACTCGGATTGCACTAATCTAAAATTCAATGATCTCGTCTTACCCAGTACGAACTGCTCGGGCAACAAGCCACTCCAGACATAATTATAAGTCGCATATGATGCCCCAATGTGCCAATAGGCTACCAATTCGAACGCAATACAAAAGAAAACGGGCTCTGGAAGGAATTAACAAACCCTAAACACTAATACAGACTTTCCTTGGAAAACAGGAAGCAAGGCATACAAAGATAGCATATAGAAAACTATACTCGATTTTATATTGTTGCGGCGTGCAACCCGATCCAGATCACATACACATGGCGGCGTGCCACCCGATCCACACATAGATCTCACATAAAGAGATACACATCGAGCCAAATCTGCTCATTATAACCAAATACTGAATATCGGTCATAAGCATGCTAAGTGCATAATATCATCCCTGAGGGATATTTAGCGTTATGAACTACAAAACTCAAGCACAACTGAGGTGTGATATACAAATCTGAATTTCAAGAGCCAAGTTGCTCAGGTAACATCATTCCTACGCGAATTCTCAACACATAAACAATTTCTCGAGCCATTTCACAAATCACACGGTGTAATGCATCACTACGCGAGATATCTGACGATGAAGCATCAACCTAACAACTCCTCCATGAGGACCGCGTACTAAAATGCACACATCTGGCCTGATATAGAGCCATTATTCACATTAAATCTATCCATCGACTTCAAGCCAATTCTGATCACACAGAATTAGTCTGATAACCTTTCAAAGGTCCATAATAACTCCCATTTTCTCATAACACACAAGAACAACCATCACAATAGGGGTAATCCTCCCCAGTTCACAACCCAATATGCCAAGTACCCTCCAGGCATGAATCTTTAATTTAACGACACCATCACAACCTTCATACTTGGTTTACATCATTAGTCAATCAAGTGATCACATGTCACACTTATATAATATTCCCGTGAGACACACTCCCATAACCTACCACAACAATATCTAGAGCGTACCTCCAAACCATCGGTCGTACTAACGCTGTAAAGCGATCAAGAGTCACTAACCAGGACGCAACACCGCTCTCAAGTGACGTTGAAGACAATACCAATTTATCTTAACCATCGAAACTTCTTTCCTGCTCATCCGAGCTCATGACATCCTTGTCAAAATTTTCCTTCACTCGTGCCATTCTCGGCCTAATTTCCACAACTAGAACTGATTCACCTACATACATCAAATCAGAACTAACATAGTACATAACCGCACAATCCGCTAACCAATAGCAAGCTCCCCCAACTTGGCTCAAAGCCATATATCACAACACACTACACTCATAACGTATATACTCCATTGCAGTCGTAATACCATAGTGAGATTAAACTCACTCCTTCATAAGCTTGTGGAAACAAGAATTATAGAGAGATTAAACTCACTCCTTCATTCACTCACACAGTTAAGCCCACTATTTAGGCGACAATTTTTTTTTTTTTTACTAAGTCCCAAATTTTCCAAAAATTTCGACAGAGTTCCCTTTGTAATATATGGCTTTGAGCC